>JAAGAY010129046.1:0-53922 GCA_011801015.1 Ardeotis arabs
CATGAATTCCCCCCCCCGCCCGCCGCCGAGTTTCGGTTTCCCGTGGGAGGAGGCGCGCGGGCGGCGCGAGCCGCTTCCGGGAATCGGCGGTGCCGCGCGCGGCCGCCAGGGGGCGCCGCAGTGGCGGGGACGCAGCGGGGGCCGGGCCGCGCGGCAGCGGCAGCCCCCGAGCCCCCCCCCCAGGCAGCTGGGCGAGGCGGAAAAAAACCCCGAACAACCCCAAAATCAAACAAACAACAGAAAAAAAAAAAAAACCCAAAAAAAAACCCCGAGCAGCCGTTTGGTTTTGAGCAGGGCCCAGCCTCGCCGCGGCACAGCCCTCGCTCAGCCCTGAGGCGCCCGGCTGACGAGCGGATTAATTACCACTGATTAGTGACCACCGCAGCCCTCCGCTCCGCAGCACGGGGCTCGTTACCTCGCCCCTCTCCAGTCTGTCTCCACAAATCCCCGTTTCACGGAGGTGAAGTGACAGGTTGGGACGGAGGGGGCTGCGCCAGGGAAGTGCGGAGCGTCCCGGAGCGACGCTGGGGAGGGTCTTGTGAGTTCCCAGAAATAAAAATGCTGGTAGAAATCTGTATAGACCGAGTCTGTGCGCGTGGGCTGTGTCCTTCGGCTCCACCGCACCGATCCTATGGGACCCCCGGCAGTGCCCCCTCTAGCCCCGCACCCGCCTCCTCCTCCCGATCACCCTGATGCACTGCGATGCCTGCAGCGCTGCATCTTCTTCCCCAAAAACCCCTCTCGGCTGCTCGAGACTGATTTTGCGGGTTCGCTATCCGGAGATCGCAGCCTTTGGATGGATTCACGTGTAGGTCGTCTCACGGCGCTGCGATACCCACAGGACACGTCCCAGAGGTTTGGCTTTCGCCGGTTGGTTGTGTTCTGGAAGGAGCGGTGGGGAGCGCAACTTCTGCGGAATGCCAGCCAACTTCCAGGTGGATTCAAGCGCTCGGCTGCCATGTTTGACCAGCGATGGAGGTACGCTCTCCATCTCCCCTTTGCAGGGCCGTCCTGTGATGGCAAGGAGATGTTGGAGGCTGCTGAGCGAGGGGTGAAGGCTGAGGTCACTGCCGCTGAAGGACGTGGGGCTTGCCTGGGGCTTGCAGACCCCCCCGCACCCCTGGGTTAGCTCACAGGGCTGAGCTGAAGGGGAGATGTGATGGGGAGGTGAGAAGGGATGTTCCTGCTCAGGCACGCTGCCCGTTCGGAGCGAGCTGTGTTCAGTGAGCCCAGGTCCTTTAACAAGGAGGCTGTGGTCAACTGGCCCCTCTCCCCCCACTCCAAGCCACGCAGGGCTTTGGAAATGGTGACGTTATAGACAACTTCTGCATTTGCCGCAGAAATAATGCTGATAAGAAGAAATACAGAACAGCTCTCTGGAAATGAGTAATACATGCTTACCGAGGTCAATTAAAGTATAAATTGAAGAATTAAAATGTTAATTAAAAGAATGTTGTTTTCTGTTAAGGAGATGATGATTTTTCCTGGGCATGCCAGAAGAGGTGATTATTTTGAACTTTCCATATAAAGTCAAAGTTAGGATTTAAAATACAGCTGGAAGTGTTTACATCTGACAGAGGATGCAGGTGGACTGGGGGGCAGGTAGGTGAGGTGGCGTTTTGGGGACAGAATGACTAGCAGGCTGCTTTCCAGGTAGAGCTACTGGCTGCTCTAAAGTTAAAAGTTCCTTTTTTTTTTTTTTTTGTGATAGTGAACTGGTCAGTGTTTTCCATAGCTGAGGAAAGCCAGAGGCTGGTAAGGCTTTTCCTTTTCTCCACCTTCACGCACACTGAACGCAGCGAAACCTGACCTGGGATCTTTACAGTGAGTGTTCCTGTGCCTATATTTAACTTTTATGCCGGGATTGTGCTGAGGAGTTATACTTGCCACGCTAACGCCTGCTTGTTTTCTCGTCAATGACTTTATATTTCTGACTGGCACATCCTGTTAAACCTCAGGCAAAGGGTTCGTACAGATGAACCCGGCGGCTCGCATCCCACCGGGATTGCCCTCCTCCTCCGGGACCATCGCAGTTTGGGCCCGGCAGCGTTGGCACGGGGTGGGCTGGGGAAGGCAGTGATTGCTGTGGCGATGTGCTGAGCACCAACGGGGACTTTGGCTCATCTCAGACATCAGAATCGCTGTGAAATGGGGCCATTATGTTAAGGGAGCACCGGTGTCGTTCTTTCATGGAATGAAAATGTAGGTAAATGAAGGAAGACTTTTTTTTTTTCTTCCTTTACTTTTCATCTTAGTTCTAACAAACATAACTGCTGGGCCGAGCCCTCAGGGTGTGCCCGGGCATCCCCCCGAGGACCATCTCAGCCTGCCCTGATGAAAACACTTGGTCACAGCGGCAGGAGTGGTCCAGCGGCCGGAGCCAGGGAGACCGAGCCGGTGCATCCGAGCGCTCTGCCTGCTTCTGCTTTGAGCTCCCTGCGGGCTTCTTGCTCTGCCTGCAGTCAAGGGCAGGGCTGTTGAGGTGTTTGCCTGGCTTGCAGGAGCAGTTAGCTGAATAAGAGGTAACAGGAAGAAAAATAAGTGTGATAGCTATGTGAAAAATGTGGCAAGAAGAGTCTCCCATGCTGACATAGCACGCAGTGCAGTCAGAGCTCTGAACAGGATCTCATTCGGCGATGATAAATACTATGGAAAATAAGAAAAATATGGAAAAACCTAATGTATTAAAAGAGCCGGTGCCATTAGAAGCTTCTTTTGGAGGTTTTCTTGTGCTGTGCTTGGCATTTTGCTGGGCTAACTGTACCTCCTCTGGAGTACTACTCAGAAACCGCCTTTTGCTTTTTGAGGCTGTAGCGGTGCTGCCTTCTCGTTCTGCCAATTTGTTGCTTTTTGACGCGGTTCAGCTCTTCAGAAACGCCTTTGTGGTACTAAGGCCCAGCCCTGCCTTGGTGGGCGGTGGCTCTCCCGTGCCGGGGCTGCCCAGTGCCACTCGGTGGGGCGCAGGGCGAGGTGCGGGGTCAGACGGAGGAGCTGTGTGCGGCTGGATGTCCCGTGGTCCCACCTTTCCCGTCTCAGTACGAGCGTTCAGGTCTGTGTACCCTACTGCAAAGCGCTTGAAGGTTTGTTGTTGGGTGTCAGCAGGCATTTCCGTTACCGAAACACTTTGGAAGGGTTTCAGTAAGCTCCAAGGAACGCGTGGCTTTGGCAGCCCAGCACCCACATGTTCCTCTTTCAGAACTGACCATTTTCTCTCCAACACATTGCATGCAGGCATCCGGTCAACCCTCCTGGGCGAGTGGCTGACCCTGGCTGTGGCACGGCCGCTCTCTGCGTGCCCGGGTGGGTGTTGCCTGTGCTGACGTGGGGCTGGAGGACCCCAGCTCGCCATCGGCCCCAGTGACACTGTCCAGGAGCTGTGCGTGTGTCCCTGCTCCCATGTTGGCTGCAGAGGTGGAAAACAAGCCCCCGTGGGAAGGGGCTGATTCTGGTGTGGCTGTGCCCATGGGGGCTGCTCCTGTTCAGCTCCCACCCGGGGTGCCAGCACACAGCCTCCCACCTCCCGTCTTTCCCAGAGAGTCCAGGATACCTGAGGATCCTTATGGCCAGACAAGCCGGTGGCCAGGGACACCAGCAGCCTCTTCCAGCCTGTTCCCGGAGGCGACAAGTCCTTGCATCCATATGACAGGTACTGCTGGAAAGCAAAAGCAAAGTCTTTGCCTGCAGGATAACGCTCATGCCTGGCATTGCCACAGAGATGCCCCAACTGCCAGGGAATGACGTTTATCCATCACATCCCGAGGATATCATGGGTTGCCAGGTGCCTTCCAGCACTGGTTCACTGCTCTGGGCCCCCAGGAAGGGACCCCACACCTCCCAGTAAACCCCACATGTGGGGGTCTGCACCATCTCTCCCATCATACAGAGGGGTCACAGCTCCGAATGTGGGGGGCACAGCGGCCCAGGGGGGAGCACAGCAGCTGTGCAAAGCCCAAGCTGGACCCAGGAGCAGAGAAAGCTTTGGATTCAGTCTGCAGGGGAGGAGATGTCGAGGGGAAGGCGTGCTGCTGGAACAGGAGAAGCAGTAAATAGCGTTTGCTTGCAGGCATCCCCGGGTTGTGTCGCAGCCGCTGACCCAGGGCGTGGCCTGTGGTGGGACAGGGGGATGGCGGGGCCGGAGGAGAGGCAGGGTTAGGGGTCTGGTTTTGAGTCTTCTGTACCCTCAGCAGCTGCCTTGTGGTCCAAAGCGCGTCTCAGGAAGAAGGCTGGCTTCCGAGAGGCGGCATGGGCGGTGTATTCTGGAGTTGGGGCTCGCGCAGCCCAGGAAGGGGCGACCTGATGGCCATCCCCTGAGAGGGACTCGGCTGTGGGGCTGCAGGCCAGAGGGGTTCACACCCTGGGGTGCAGCCAGGCATGGGGTCCCTGGTGAGGACGGGCAGCGGGCACCTCGCGATGCTTCAAGCCGCACGGAGCTTTGCCTCGGGGGACGGAGGCTGAGCCTTGCCCCCCAGCCCCGTCCTTACTGCAGGGCGGCCGGGCACCCTCGCTCGTTCTCTGTGACCAGCGCTGGCTCCGTGCACAGCAGAAGGAAATCCCTGTCTGTGGTTTTTCCTGCCCAAAAGCTCCCCAGAGAAGGACAGTGCTTCTTTGATTTCTGGTCTCCTGTTGCCACCTGCCGTCAGCTGCCCGGACCTTTCTCCTGCTCTGGTCTGGGAGCCTGCTCTGGCTGTGGGGCTTGGAGACGGGATTGCAGGCAGGGAGACCAAAAAGTCTTACAGATCACCCTCTGCACAAATAATTTATACATAATTTGTCTGATTAATCCTTGTTTCACCAGCAACTGTGCCTGCTCCCCCCATCTTATGGAGCTGTACTGTGAAAAACTGTATTTTTCCTTCATAAAACTTGGATGATAACACTTGAAATCACTGGGAAAATCAATATTGCTGTGACAAGAAAATGTTTTATTTCTGCATATTTGTTCTGGTGTCACAGGATTCTTGCCCATGCCTCAGCAAGGGTCTCTGGGGATGCACCCGAAAAAGGAGCAGTGGTGCTAACACGTTGCATCTGGACATGTCAGACCCAGGAATTCAGAACAAATGAGATCCAAGGCTTGGGAACACTGTGGCTGCAAGTGCCTTGCTCAGTTGCTCAGCTTCTTTTTTTTATTATGTCAAAAGGTAAGCTTTGCAAGCAGATTTTTCTGTGATTAGGACACCAGAGAAAACCACCTGTCTCTCTCACCAAAAATCTCTTTGCAATTTGCTTCTCATTCCTTTCTCCTATATTTAAAACCTTTTTTTTTTTTTTAAGGAATTAATTTATGCTAGTGTATTTATAGCAAAAAAAAAATGCAAGTATCATCCAGGGAGCCAGAGGAAACCATAGATTAAACAGCCCGAACGTTTCTCTAGGGCTCTCCTTTTGGGTTCTCCAGCTGAAATCAGAGCCGTTCTTGTGGTGATGAATGAAATTTGGGATTAAGATAGACCAATACCAGGGTAATATCAGGATTTGAAGTATACCTGGTGCCAGTGTTGCAGACTGACAGTATTATCGGTGTCCTGCCTCCTCCGTGCGCTGCTCGAGCCGGGGGTGCGCCGGCACGCCGAATTTCAGGCTGTTTGCAAACCAACCCGCAGCAGTGGCTGGGATTGCCCCTGTCCGTACCTGCCCATTTCTGCTGCCCCGCGCTCGGAAATCGCTCGTGAGAATTAGCGAGTCTGCGCTGAAAATTAAAACTAGATTCCAGGTTCACAGAAAGTGTATTTTTAAAAATATATTATTTTGGAGTGGTTTTGTCCTGTCTGCAGAGCTGAAGGAGGGTGAACGTGTCCAAAACTCCTCCGATTTCAGGATTTCTGTAAAGATGTTTTAAGATTCTCCAAACCACTGTGGCTTTCTGGGAGCTGATACTTCTCGTACAAGCATCAGAAACATTTCCTTCATCTGTTTATGCCAGACTTTTGCAGGTGGTCAGGACACTGTTTAACAACATACATTCTGAAGTTGGTATACAAGTGCAGATCACCTGTCAAAATATTTTGAGAAAAGGGGAAAGAAATTCAGGAAAACTATACAGCAGGGCAAGGCAGAGCATTCAAAGCTAGGAAGCATCTTCAGAAGGATGAAACTGTGTCCAAACAGCGTCCAAGAGGTCACCTGGCAGATAAAAAGCAGAATCACCGTTGTGCAAGCTAGAAGAGACTAAGGAATAATTTGTGAAAGAAAAAATTTTAAAAAGTTATTTTTCAGCACCCGCAGCCACCCCAGGGACACTTGGCAATGGGAGCTCACACCTCGGGCTGGGGACAGCCCCAAACAGGAGCAATAAATGCAGATTTGTGTACCGTGGGCGTCCCAGCCAAAACACTGGAGGGCACGGCGAGCCCGAGGTGCTGCCTGCGCTGGACAGGAGCGAAGGGGAAAATCAGGAGCAGGGCCCAGAAGGTGATAAAACGCTGATGGATGGAGGGTCCTCTCGGGTCTGGTGGGATTTGCTGTGCGGGGGAATGGGGCTCAGCCTGCAAGGAAACCTGCTGCCCCCTTGAATCAGATCTTTCCTTTGTTTTTGTTCACGTGAAATATTTCGGTATGTTGTATTTTCCCAGTTCAGATTGAAATGCTGGCAAATCTCTCCTGGTTTTGTTTTTGTTGTTGTTGGGTTTTTTGTTGGGTTTTTTTTTTTTTCCCTAATAATTTCTAATTAGTATTATTTTCCCTGCCTGCTTGGAGTGCTGATTGTAGCTGGGCGTCTAAAACCCTCTGTGGGGCTGTGAAATTCTGCGCTTGCTCTGGATGACGTACAGTTAGCACAGGAGGGACCTATGGCCAGCATCTGGCTTCTGCATTCCCTGCTTTCTCACGTGTTCTTCATTACAATGTCCCCTTTCCAGCACTTTTGATAGGCAGACTGCACCGCGCAGAGCTATCGCCCGGGGGCTGTGCGGAGTAGGATCCCATTTTGAGCTGTGAGAGCGAGAGAGGTCGGCTGCGGCTTTGTGGTATTGGTGTCTTGGCGGGGTTCTGCTGAGCCAGGCTCAGAGGTATGGATTGGGACAGCTCTGGGGATGCTCTCGTTGTGGGAACCTCCAGCTTCCAGGAGGAGGGTGAGAATATTTTCCACCTTTGGCACTTTCTCTCCAGATGTTTCTTTGTGAATAGCAAGGGTTGTCATTTCTCTGGCAGATCGGAGGAGACGCTTGCTTATTTATTTAAAAGCTATTTATTTTACATTAGGAACCTCACCAGCTGGTTTTTCCTCCGTTTGCTTGGAGTTCCTTGGGCAAGGTTGGACAGTCGGTATGTGGGATGCTTGTTCAGATGCTGGCAGGTGTCTGCATCTGAGAATGAGCCCTGAAAAAGTATTCGGCTTCGAGCTTCAGACATTGCCACCATCTGGAGCAGGTTCTGCAGTCAGACTGTCAATTCGATTCTCTCCCCTCCCATTTTAATTGTTGAAAAGGAGGGAGAAAAACCAGTAAGCTTCTCTATGACCAGCCACTTAGGTCTCCACGGCCCGTCAGTCGAAGTCGTAGCAGGGGCTCCTAACCAGCTCTGTTGGAGTAAAACCAACCGTGCAAGCTCAGCTCCCGCACGGAGCTGTGCACCATAATGGTCTCTCTGGTTTTTTATTTGTGCATCGTTACAAAGAGTTTCCAGCAATGCACTTGCTCACTCACCTCAAGGGTCTCATCCCCTTGACCACCAGAGATTTTACAATAAATAGATTTGCTCAAGTGTGGAAAGAGCTCGGAAGAAATTTAGTGGGAAAAAAAAGCAGAGACAAACATTTATTCACTTTATTAAAAGTAGTAAAAATACAGAATAAATATTTTTTCCAAAATACATATATCTATAAAAGGCAATATAATTTAATTGACACCATAGAAATAAGTTCATACTGATCTAAACACTCCTGTCATCACCGTTAGGTGCAGAAAAAACAGTAGTTCTCTCAGTGGCATATGCCTGGATCACACATCTTCGTTGCTAAATTTACGCTGATCTAAGGAAGCTGCAGGTAGAGGAAAATCTCAGGATGTGTTTCTCGGTGCTTGTGAAAGATTTTGGGCAGAGTGCTAAGCATTCCAAATCGGGGGGATCCTCTAGGCGTGAGCGCGATGTTCCTGTCCTCCTTGCTGGTGAGCGATCTACGTATCTACAGCGAAGCGCGGGCAGAGCTTAAGAGGTGGGAGGCTGTGTGAACAGGGCTTCTGCAGCGCAGCCTCGCCTGGCGTCAAAGCGGCGGCGAAGGCAGCGCTGTGCTAGGAAAGCTTTGCTCCTATGATTGTATTGATGAACGCGCTGGACTGCAGGTGGATATCGCAGCGCTGGGATTTTCCCAGGATAGCCATCCCAGTTCCCTGAGCTAAGCCACCCGATGCAGCAGCGTCAGTTGTGTCCTGGTTTAGTGGTCTGTACACAGGTTCTTGCGCTTGTCTTGTTATCACGAACGATACCCATTCCGCTGCGGTTATGCAGTACCAGCAAAACTTTCCAGCAGAAACTTGACCTGAAACCTGAAACATTACAGCTCCTCACCCCGTATTGCTACAGCGCGTGCTGTGCTGCACCTTGGCCTTAAAGAAAGGCGAAGGAAATACATTCATATCGCACCTCGACTGGTATGTATGGCGCGGTGTGCGAAAGCCGCGGGGCTAGGCGATGGGTAGGTCAGGCGCGTGGTGTGAGCCACCGGCTCCTGCTGGCAGCCAGCTGCGTTCAGTCTCGCTGTGACTGTGCAGAAATTAATCTGATCTTTTAATGAGAAACCCCAAAGTTTTATCCCTAGTCATGTCCTTCCATAATCCCCTGCACTATCTGCGTTATGAAGCATTTGAATTTTCATCTAGAAATACGAACAACACTTCACCGTCGGTATTTTCTGAGGTTACATGCCAAACACGAATCAATACCATACCGCTGAAACTGAAGATGTGCCCTGCCAGACTTTAACATAAAGGAAGAGTATTTTTAAAACAAATAAACGTTTTCCTGCTCATTTAAATTCACAGCAATTCTAGAAACTTATAACTCCTGCGGTTTTTGATGCTTTTCGGATGAATGTCATCAGCTTTTCTATGAATGTTGTTGCAGACTTTCTTTCTGTATCACATCTCCCCTGAAAGGTTAATCAAGAAAATGAAATTACTTAGCAGTTAACCATTATGTAAAGCTTTTTTGTATTGAAATAATTTTATAAATGATATGATTTTCCTTAAATGTGCTGATCACGCGTATGAATCCTTATGTTAGAGGTGGGTCAAGCTGAAGACTAGAACAAAGGAAGGGCAGAAACATGAAATAATGCCAGGATTTCTTCTTCCACGTACTCAACACAAGCAAGTACAAAAATTAGTCTCTCTCTTGTAGACATAAGGGCTTTGTTATGAATTATGGATCACAGTTTATTACATCTCTGCTGCATGATCTCTGATAGACAAGTGAAAAGTTCCTACCTCTTTTGCCAGGCGTGGTGTGAGTGATTGCTTCAGTTTTTCAAATTTTTGGAAAAAAACACTGTATTTTCTCATAGCTGCATTAGTTCTCAGCCGTTCTGTTCCTTCAAAGATTGTGCTGACACAGTTCACATCCTAAGATGGAAGAAACAGCGAAACTGAGATACAAGAATTTGTAACCGTGAACTACAGTGAGTTTATCACACATCATCTTGAGTTATGTCCCACTGCCTGGCTGACAAAGAGATTGTCACTGGCTTTCGGTCTCGCGTTTGCCAGTGCCTTAGGCATGTTTATCTACTCTGCAGACAGAAACCTGGCAGGTGATAGCTCCTGCTAGTGTGTTTTGTAATGTCCAGCTGAAGCATGTAATTATCTAAAGACTTAGTCCTCTCTCTTCCGCAGCCATCTGAAGACCAGTTTGATTTCTTACATCTGCTCATGTCAGCAGATAATTCTGGTTTACATCTTCAGCTTGGATGTGAGATGCTTTCTGCCCCAGAAGACGGAGCTGTCTGGAGAAAGAGGATAAATGAACCTGAAACTACTCCAAACATTAACCCCTGCGAAAGCTGAGGTGTCCATGCTGGGAGAGATGGGGACAACAGTCGTGCTCTCGTCTCGCAGCCCCGTTTGCCTTGTCCCCATCCCAAGGGCGGCCATGCACTGGGCACGCCGGTCCTCTCCCGCAAAGCGGTAGCTGGCATTTGTCTCCAGGACCTTATGGTCTGGGCAAGGCGGCCAGAAGGGCTGGAGGGGATACGGGACGGAAGCAGAGCAAAGAGGGATGAAGGCTGCGCTTGCCAGCGCAGGGTTATTTTGGAAGGGATCAGCTAAACTGAGGGAGAAGGAAAGAAGGAGAGGACACAACCGTCAGCAGCCGGAACAGATTGAAATGTAATGGGAGAAGAAAGTGGTGAAAAATGAAGGAAAAACTAATCAGTGAAAGTCGGAGGAAACGCAGACAGCTGCCGAAGGCCAGCATCACGCCCATGACGTTCCTGACCAACACGTGGTCTCCTGTTCGTCACTCCTGGATGCTGCACAACGAGGAAGATCATTTTTCCCACAGCCTTGCTTGGCGAGCCGCTCGCGTCTGCCAGTGACGAAGAACAAACGCCGTGACCCTGGGAAATGTCTGTGTCGGAAGCACAGGCGAGAGCGAAGCAGCTTGTCTCCGTGCAGGAGAGCCGGGCATGGCGCGGTGGGCTGCAGCGGCACCGTCGGGGACCTCGCAGGGAAAGGGACGAGTGAGCTGCCAGCATTCGGCACGGCTGATCCTGGGTCTGTTTTCCTTATTAAAACCTCAGGGTTAAACCCAGCCCAAGCCCCAGCCTGGGAGGAGGGCTCTTCCAGACAGCATCCAGAGAGAAGTGGCAGAGCTGGGACCTTTACACCTAATTTACAAGGAATGGGCTGGATCTGCCACCAAAACCCCTCACCCTCCTGTGGCGAGCTTACAGCACAGATGTGACCCGTTCTGTTCCTTCGATAAATTACCGACTCAGACTGCGTCCCCACAGATAGCCATCTGGCCACGGTATCGGCTGAGGGCTCCCATCTCACACTGAAACCGAGTTTGCAGAAAAAAAAAAAAAGCCTCATCAGCAGCATCTGCATCAGGAGGAAGCTGTTTACAGCCACCTCGCAAAGAAAAGAGCCTTTACGCCGGGAGGGAACTGGAGAGACGTGTCGGAGATGCAAAAGAAGGTGGCAAATGCGCAAAGGGGAGTTTGATCTTTAGGACAGATCTCGCGCGCGGACAGGCGGCAGCTGGTGCCCCGTTCTCGGGGCCGTGACGCTGCCCTGCCGACGCGCGGTGGTAACACCGCTGTCTAATCCCCTCGCTGGTGGTGGAGGTGTCAAAAGCCATTTCTAAAAGTAGACGAAGCAAAGTAGACTAAAAAGAAGTATTTTTACGAATGGACAAGCAAGAAATGTGAGAGAGTTAGTTCTTTCCTTTTTAACTGTCCTTTAACTGCCCGAAAATCACCCTGCGTGTGTTCTGCAGGAGGTTTACAACAACACAGAGCGAGAATATTTGCTGTCCTTGGCTGCTTTTATATCATGGCGTATTTTCCTTTGATTAACACTTGATTCTTTTTAGTAACATTTTATGTCTTACAGTAACATTTAGTATCTTTAGTAACAATTTATATCTTATAATAGCTACATTTAACGTGACTGTTTGCTCTTAAATACAAACAGAGTATTTTAGGAGATAACAATTTTAAAACTATCTCACTTTCCAATAGCTAAATTCATGAAAAAGTTAGGTTTTCTTTTCAAAAAGGAGTTTTACTTACGTCTATATTGTCTGGAGTTTCAATCCTCAGATTCTGAAAAATAATGTATTAATTAAACCTTTCAGATATCATCGTCATTAACGCTAATTAATATAAAATGCCACGTAAATAGATTGCTTGACTTTCAAAAAAGTTAAATATTCGAGAACAAGAGGATCCAGTATATCAAATTTGAGATGAGTAAAGTGGAAATTGAACTTACCTGAGCATCCTTTGTCATTATCTCATGCATTTGCTTTAATAATGTCAGTAATTCAGCCATGCTGCTCATCTGGGGAGCAGCAGAGATGCCTGCAGCCAGCAGAAGGAGGTAGAGATGGGTCTTCATCCTCCTGACGTGCTCAGAGAACCTGTAAGTGCCTCCGGACCAGTCCTCTACCATTTTATGGCCTCTCTGCAAGGAAATAACAGTTTAGGTTGATTTTTGGAACTGATAGAAGAAAGACCATTTGTGGAGACTTTCTGGAAGAGAAAGGTTCCAGTAAACTTGGTATTTAACCTTGAGGCACACTCTTTACCCAATCAGCATTTCCACAGAAGTAGGTAATAAAGATCTAAGAATGTGGCCTTTCAGTATCAGAATCTGTCGAACATAGAATGACCCAAAGCATAACCCAGTGGTTGCCATCTCCGTGACGCTTCTCTAGAAATTGGAGCTTCTCTGATAACAGCGTGCGATCTTCTGATCTTCTGATATGCAATAGGAAGATGACTGTGGCGTAAAAAAAAAAAAAGAAAAAAATTACAAAACATCATGGAAAATATGTGGACCACTGCCTAGAAAGGGAAAATAATAGGTTTTTGCAATACTTGTGGCAAAATTTTGTCAAAATGCAGGTATTATGTATGAATTAATTAATTTACAGGAGGAGAAGCCACTGCCTGGGAGCGCATGCTGGAGCGGGCGGGTGGCCCTGGGCATGGGCGCAGCGAAGTGGCTCCTTTTGGGTGCGGAAGGAGGGATGCCCGATGCCCTTGGCGCATCAGCCCGGAACCCATGGGCACAGTTGGGGCCAGGGAGTTGATTTTGTGCCGGATGGCGGAGCCATGGCTGCCCTCTTGCGGGCTGGGAGCTGGCAAGGAGAAAGGCCACCGGCTTTGTGAGGGTGACATCTAAGGTCTTAATTCCTTGCAGGCGTTACGGCTTGTTATCTGGCCAAATTTGCTGACTCAGTGACTCATGTTTCTGTCTTTCCTGGAAGCTGCAAAAAGTCCTTTTTGATTCTTTTTTTAAAAAAAAAAAAGCTGTCGTTTTCAAAAAGTGCTTTCCCTTGCTTTCTGCTTGCAGGTTCCTGCGAGGACAGCAGCCGCGGTGCCGGCGCCCCAGCCCGGTTTCTGCTGGGTGGGAGCCGATCTGCCCGCTCCGCTCCGTATGGCCCGGTGGCCCGCAGCCCGATGCCGCAGCCGTTGTAAGTGCCTCGGTATCTCAATACTTGGAATTGGGGAAGTAAAAAATCAGTAGTGGTTGCGTGGCTTAGCTCAAGATAACCTGCAAGCTGATTGCTGCCCCCTTCGCTACGCAGAGTTTGTCATTTCTAACAAAAATGGGGGATTTTTTCTCGTAATGCATTCTTATCTGTAGAGCTTTCTCATCATGCGGCTCTGAGGATCGTATCCCTGCAGGAACATGGACTCTGCACCAGCGCATCGCTGGGAGCTCTGCGGAGAGCCTGCCTGGTCCTACCAGCCACCCTCGGGCTGAATTTTTAAGTCATGCAGTTGAAAATATTAAGCTCCGTTCTTGGTCCACTGTGATTCTGGCATTTTACAGCTTGTTTCTTTTCGGCTCCCACAAACTCATGCTGATTTTTCGGGCAAAGCCTCCTCTCCGCTTTGGCTGGCACCTGGGCTGCTCCTGCCAGCCGAGCTGAGGCGTGACCCCACCACTGGAGACCTCCACGGACAACGTGGTGTTGAACTGCAGCCCGACCTGGAGGTGGGTTGGAAATCTCTCTTTTTCACTTTTCCCCTGGGCATGGTTGGTCCATCCCGGACCGCAGCGGTTCCCGTCCCCACTGCGAGGGTTTGCCCGCGGAGCCGCCTGCCGCTGCCGCGGTCTCCCCGCGCCGGGGCCGCTCATGGCAGAGAGCACATCTGTCTCCACTTCTATTCCTGGCCGGCATAGCTGCTGACAGATTTTATCTCTCAGGCCTTTCCTTTTCCCCCCTCTCTTGCATTTGGGATTTTTTACCACTTCTGCAGAATCCCAGCGCTGTCCCAGAACCTTGTATGAACTGTATTACTGTTTTTTTTTCCCTGGGTAAATTTCTTTTTTTTCCTGTTCAGGACACAATTCCCAGTTCCCAGGAATGACAGGGTGTTTTTCTCGTGAAGGTCAGTAGCACGAGCTAGTCTTTCAGCAGGGCTTTGGCTAGCCCCCAAAGGAACAAGATGGGTTCTTCACCACTGCGTGATCACTCTGTCTTCCCGTGACATACTCAAAAATGCAGGATTTTTTCTTTTCCTTTTTTTTCCTCCTTTTTTCCCTCTTCTGCTTGAGACACCAGAACTGCGCTGGTGCTAGTTTTTCTCTCTAGGCTGGCTCAGTGTCCCTACAAAGACTGTAGCCACATCTTCCAGCCTCAGGGTCGTTGTCGTTCGGATGGTTTGGGGATTTTTCACATGTGAATGCAGGGTTAAGCAGCTGATGGACAATGTGAGAAGAAAATAGGGCAACGTAAGCAACAGGTCCTGACCTTCTCGATGCTGCACACCTTTGATCCCTGTCGCTCTGGAATTGTCTGATCTGTGAGTATGGGCAGAGCGAAGGCACAACAAACACTGATAGAATTGGTAGGAGTAAGAATAAAGAATAATAATAAAAAGAATAAGAAAATAAAATATTTCTGAGGAAACTCTGGAGAAAAAGTAAGTAGAAATCCACACTGTTGGATTAATCCAAAGTGACTCAGTTTGTATTTGGAATGATCAGGAGAATGGAAGTGAATAAATAATGTCATTAGTTAGTCAATTTATGAATTCTGATACTAATGAGATAGATATTGCAGTGGGAGTCACAGTGTGATGAGCAATGTTTGTGTTGTGGCAGATTTAGTAATATTATTGAAAGAACAAGATGATGATGCTACAAATGTGACAAGAAAGCTGTCCTAAATGCTGTGCGAGGTGCTGCCGATGCAGAGCTGCAGGCTGGGATCATTGCTTGGGCAGGAGCTTCCCTGCGTCGAGAAACGGCGATTCCCGAGGGTACGTGCCTGCGCTAACGGGCTTGACAGACTCGGCGAGTGCCTCGTACGGATCGAGCACGTCAGTGTGGCACCCAGCGCGCTCAGCGAGCCCATAACGGGCGAGACTGGTACTGAGCTTGCTTAAGCAAGAACTTTTCTGAACATGCTGGTGGCTGGGTTTCTTGGCCAGCACCTGGGTGGCTGTGGGAGCTGCTCAGCGCTTGCTGCCTGGCCCTCAGTGCAGGATGGATCCCCGATACCAGGGCAGAAATCACGGCAGCTTGAAACGCAGGGTGCCCAGAGCAGGTGGACCCAGAGCGGCACACAGAAAATAGCGAGGTGTCGTACGCTTCTGTCACCTTCATGTCTCTTTGCTGGCATCACTAGCTGGAAGCTGCAGCTGTTTGCAGTTGCTGCTTTTGCTCCCTCATCTAGATAAGCACGAAGTGACGATGCTCTGATAAGGGCGCTTTGCTGGGGCGAGTACGTAATGCAGCAGGGATGTGATGCAGCGGCTTGTGCCTCTCTAGCCTGCCATGCTCGAGGAAATGGAAATTTCTGAAAATCAGGGAGCAGACTTCATTCCCTAGATTGTCTTTCCCCGAAGGACGGCACTGGTTCCGCTGCCGGGACAGGTCCCAGGGGAGGTGGGGGACTCGATCGGAGCCGCTGCAGGGCGCAGGTAACGCTCCGGGTGCTTTGGGGTGGGGACCCTTCTGTGATGCCCCCTGGCCCCTCCTGTCCTGAGGTGTCAGGAGCGAGGAGGGGTCCCAGGGGTGTCCCGGGGGTGTCCTTTCCCGCCCCAGTCCCGCTGGGCAGGGTGTGCAGCCCACGGGCGCTGTTGGGGGGACGCGCGACAAAATGGTGTGTGGGTGTTTTGGTGGTAAATGGGACGAATGTGTGGGGGTAAATGGAGCCCTAGGGCAGAGTGACATTTGTGACAGATTCTGCATTGTGTCCTTTTCCTCCCTTATCTGAAAGGGCAGGCCAGATGTACCAGGAGATCACAGGGCTTTGGAGACCGTATCTTGCTTTTTCAATCCTCCTTAATAAATGGGCATGTGCTGTGATCTCACACGTGAAAACGACATTTCACCAGCTAACCTCATTAGTAAACGCTGTGTCTGCTGGCAGCTCTGAACGGGCTACGACATCCCTTCCAGCAGATGCCCTGCAGCCCCGTATAGATTTCAGCTGCAGCCAGTGCTGCGTATTTGGCTGCATAAAAAGCTGCAGCTGTGGTTTGTGGGATCCCCTCCTGACCAGCTCCTCTCTCGGCTCCCGGGAAAGCAGTGCTGCTCAGGACCGCAGGGTTTGCTCGTTCCGTGAGAGTATGAATATGCTCTCACTAACCTGCAGAAATGCTCTGAAATGCTTTCTCACAGTGGTTATGCTTCAATATTTTGTGCCGAGGGCTTAGTTTACAGCAATCTGGCCCAAACAGGGTTTTCTCTTATCCTGGCAAATTTTCTGACCCTAAACTGACCAGTCTCCTGTTTTAACCTTTATCTGTACTGTCCCCTCTAACCCAGCAACAGGGAAAAGCTGGGTAAGTGCAAAAAGCAGGTCGCTGGCGGGGGGGTTTGAGTCACACTCTCAGTATTTAGGGAATGAATACATCGCCGTTCGCTGCCTTTCGCAGCGCCTGCCCCTCGCTGAGGCAGCTGGTAAAGCGAGGCACGTACGCACGTGCACAGCCAGGCTGGGGTGCTCCAGCAGCGAGCAGAAACCCTGCCTCGCACCATGGTGATAAAATGGACTTCGTTCTTGCTGGAAGAGCATCCCGACGGAGTGCTGCTCTCTCGTCTGGTTCCTGGAGCACCTCTGCCGCTGAAACTGCTCTGGTGCTTGTTCAGAGGCTAACCCCAAGCCAGGGAAATTGAGAAATTTTGTAAAGACTGGTCTTGACCTACATTACGTGATTTTTTTTTCTTAGGAAACAGGCTGTTAGGAGGAATGTTGTTTAGAGTTCTGTAATGGTCTGTGGGAGCGACAGCTTTCTGGAAACAGCATGTGCAATATCTGAGCAGTTTTCCAGGAGAGAAAGGTTTTAACTCTGCTTGGTGAGATCAGTGGTGAACTGGGTCAGGGGTGCACTGGGAACGATGATCTGGCTGGTTTTTATGGTGTTAGTTTAAACCTAGTGTGTAAGGTTTATAAAGCATGTACTAATTACTTAACGTGTGTGATTTATTAAGTATGCATTACCAAATACAGCAGGAAAGCACAAAGGATTGTAAATGCAAGGACTAAGCAAGGCTTCTGTTTTCACAGATTTCCCTTTTTCCACACAAAGCGATCCGTAGCAAGAAACGCCTGGTTGGCCAGCCTCCTCGGTGGAGTTAAGGACGCCTGGAAGAGAAGAGAAACCGCTGGCCAGATGACCTCGACTTGCAGTTGGCTATTGCTGCTTCTCAGAGGCGAGCCAAGGCAGAGATTGCTCCGGTGGGTGAGAGCAGCACGATTCCTATCCAGCACCGGATGGTGGGACACTCTCAGATGCCACCCTAAGCCCAGCTTGACCGAGCCGTTGCACAAGGTGGGACACTTAGAATCCCAGGATGGTTTGGGTGGGAAGGGACCATTAAAGGCCACCCAGTCCAACCCCCCTGCAAGGAGCAGGGACATCTCCAACCGGATCAGGTTACTCAGGGCCCTGTCCAACTTGGCCACTTCCCATAGCCAAAGTGAAAGGCAGAAGGGAAGAGGAAAGCCCAGGAAAGGAAGATGACACAGTGGAGCCAGCTGTTGCTCACGGCTCAGCCAAAACTAATGGAAATGCAGATGTCACCTGCTGCTCGTGCTTTGCCCTGGTCTGGAGCAAAGGTGTGGCCCCTGGCCGGCCCAGGCTGTACTAGAAAGCTTTTCAGCATCATGGGAAATGTCAGTGGGAATGGTAGCCTGAATAGTTAAAAAAAAAAAAAAAAAAAAAAAAAAAAAAAACAAAAATCTGAACAATTGGCCTGTAACTCCCTGAAGTGATGAGGCAGAGGAGCAGTGGTGGGATGCTCACCTCTTCAGATCTCAGTAATTTCTCCTGGCAGCTTTCACATCTCGTCTGGTTTCTAAAATCCTTTGACTTCTCCAGCCAGAAGTTGAAACCAGTAGGAGCTCAGAAACCTATGATTATAGTTCTTTCAGCTCAAACAATTCAGTATATTTGTCTCCGGTTTTTTACTTCTTTGTTTTCTGATTTTTACGGTGAAAGCGATGCGCAGGGTTTCGGTTCCCACCCCAGACACCATGCTCTGCAGAAGGAGCCTGCCTCGGAGCAGCGTGCCCTCTGCGTTCAGCGAGAGACCTGCCCGACAGCAGGCACTGCCCCAGTTTGGGTTTTTTTTTTTGCCTGTACATCTTGAAAATGAAAGCCTTAAGGCTTTTCCTCTTCACTCACAGAGGTGAGCAGCCTTGTGTACGTTGTATGTGAATTTGAAAGGTTGCACAGTCGGCCTCGTAACTTCTTCTGCCTAAAAAGCTCCTAAAAACCTCATTCACGTGCCTCGATGACTCCGGTTTGAAACAGCACCTTTCCTTTCTCTCCTGAAATGACTTTTCAATAGGTCAGCCGGGTGGCAAGGGGGTGACACACCAGGCTGGCAGCGCACCAAAAATCCGTTTCTCAGTCACCAAGATGGGAATCGCTTTGCTGTGCATCCCTTCGTTTCTTTACTTGTCCCATCTTATCCATTATGATCTTTGCAAACCTCCTGGTTCCTTGGACATAATTATGCTCAGTGGTTTGCCTCATTGGCGAGGGTCCATGGCTTCCCAAAAATACATCAATGCCAAGTGCCTTTGACTTAAAACCTATGCAACGCCTAACTGGGCAGGTCCTCCAGCTGCTTCGTGCCCCAAAAGCCAGCTCACAGAATCCCCTGCGTGTCATTTGGAAACCCCTGTGCGCTTCCATACGTTAGCAAAAGCATCATTTTCCTTTGACACTTCAGAAAAATGTAATATCTTTATTTAGGAAAAGTAACTCACAAATACATTCTTCACTTCATGAAAAATATATCTTAAGGCAATCCTGATGATTAAAAAAAAACCCAAATCCAGCCTAAATTAGACATCCTTTGCTCCCCCTGTTGTTTCTGTTGTTACAAATATCATTACCAAAATTCTACAGCAATAACCCGAGAGACTTGCTCAGGGTCAGGTTTTGGCCTGGCACTGAGCTGAGAAACACAAATTCCTCTCTCTTTGCTCCAAAGTTTGAAGATAACATGGGTTGAAAATAAATTTGGAGTAAGATTAAAATAAATATGATCTGCTGTCAGAATAAATACATTAAATAAATAAAGAGCGCGTATCATGCAGGTACACTGCCCTGCAATTATGTCGTCAAATTTCAGGAAAACACGCTGATTTCAAACTTCATCATGCACATATTTAAAAGATAGCCTTTTCTCTTTTTTTTCCTGCCTTCAGAAAATAAAGATTCTGCCAATTTTGTAAATGTCTGCAGGAGAGCACGTGCACATTAATGGATCTGTCTTCTAATCTATACTTTTTAAATTTCATGCACATAGTTTTACTCAAGCCTTGACATATACTCTAATTATAATAGCACACAAAACCCACAATTTAATTAATAATTTTACATTCTTTTATTCCTGATCATTTTGAACTTTAGAGCTCTGTACAAATATAAAAGCTCTCTATAAATTAAATAAATATGTTAATACCTGCAGTAAGACATAAATATCTGATAATACACGTACAAAACATTCGTGTCGGAGTGGTGCTGTCTCTCCGCGGTGCTCTGCGGCAGCTTCGCAGTTTTCCGTCAGAACCGGCTCTAGTGTTGGGTGTAAGACGTCCACGACCAGCTGGGTTGCCAGCAGCCATCAGCAGGGCTTCTAGCACATCTCGTGCAGGTTTTGAAAGAACCTCCTGTAGCGCTTCAGGGCGATCTGCAGGGACACCTCTACCATCGGACAGGAACCATCTTCCTCAGGTGTCTATAACAAGAATAATAATAATAACAACAACAGGTAATGGTGATAATGAGGGAGAGAATAACAAGAGCATTGCTGTGGAGTTGTCGGTGGTTGCTCAAGGCGGTATTTAATCAGAAGGAAAGAGAGATCGCTGCAAATGGACGGAGACAAGACTGTTGGGAACGCTTCCTCCTGGCTGACTTTGCTCGCTGAGACGTGGCTTAGGGCCTCTTCTTACTGATCCCCCAGCTAATGACAAGGCCAGGATTTGTCTAAGCGTGATGCATCTTTTAGAAAACTTCCATCCAGCCTCTATGAATGCCGGTAAGTATTTTCTATAAAACCATTGCTGAGTGGTAGCTGTACTGCTCAACAGCAAAATCATGAGTGTACAGAGACAGTATCAAAATTTTGCTGTTGACCTCACTTGACCAGGATGCTGAGTTGCTTAATTTCATATGTTTTGAAAACAAAGCATCAGTCCATTCACAGTGATTTCACATTTTTACCTCTTTAATTGCTATAAATAACTGATGAGAAACTTACTGTATGTGCTTTATTTAAAGTTGATATTATGTAGTCCCTGCTTTTCTCCATCAGATAAACACGTGTTCTCACTTGGTCATTCTTAAAGTGATCTTTCAGCCTTTGCATGGTTCTTCTAAGGTGACAGGGAACATGGCTGCACTGAAAAAAATACATCAAACAGCAGCAAAATTATGTTCTGCCAAATGAGTTACATTTTATCTTTCATTTAATTTAATAAGCAACTGCAGGCACAGCAGAAACAGAAATTACCTATTGTCTACTCTATTTCTGTACAATTAGGGAAAAGAGGTAGTTTCCTATATTTTCTAGGATTTGATAAAAATAGACAGCAGGAGAAAAAAAAAAGCATATAACATTTTAAAAATCATTATAAAAGAAAAACAGTGAAAAGAGTTGTAAAAGGAATAAAATCCCTTGTGGTTGCAGTTTTTTCAAAATCACAGTGAGCAGCCCGAGGAGATTAGATCTGCTAATTGCCTCTCACAGCTACCACCTCTCCACGGAAAGACAGAAGCACCATACTCTTCCGCCTGTGAAGTCCTGCTCTTCACCTTCTTTAAAGTTGCAAACTCTAAATAACTTTTCCTCTCAAGATAAGGCCTCCCAACAACAGGCTGCCTGTTCTTGGTTATTTTTCATGAACCTTTTTTTCAGTTCAGGGAGCCTGAGAAACCTGGAGACCACGGGCTGAGAACCACGATCAGCAAGGCTGCGTGTGATAACCTGTCATGACTGCAAATTGCTTCACTTGGAGACAAACTCTACTGTGCTTTGTAACCCTCAACTCCTCCGTTTGCCGAGAGGTAAGAACATTTTCATGTCTCCGGTACTAACCCTATTCACTGCCTTCTGCTCTAAGTGACAGCAGGTCACATTCAGGGTCTGTACCTCAGAGAAGAACGTTGAGAACAGCCTCAGTGCTAAGCTTGCTGCGAGAGCTCCTGAGATTTCAGGAGGAGTATAACCAAGTCTGGGACCTGGGTCTCAAAATTGGTTATTTATTTCCGTAACTTTTTGCATACAAGGAACTTCACTGAATTTGACTGAGCTGCTCCTGAACACACCGCCAGCACGTGTATTCCCTTTTTGTGAGATTCGATCTTTTTTAGTAGTCTAACTCTCTTTATCTCATGATCTGCTACAAAGCATCATCATTTTCCAGATGATTAACAACAGCAGTAAAAAAGAAGCTTTAAAAGTCTTACCTGAAATCTCCCGGCAGGTGCTGGAAGAAAGATCTACGATTTAAAAAAATAAAATAGTGTTAGAAGGTGTTTCTCTTCTGAGTGAGTGCCACATTGTTAAGCATCTCGAACTACACATCGTCCTTATCAGGTTTTCTATTTCTGAACTTCCTTTGGGCAAACAATCGCAGCACCAGCTTCTGAGGAGATGTTGACACACAGTGCCTCCAGCATCTCAAGCGTAACAAACAAAACACAGGGCACACAAACTAGAGCTGAAACTAGCCCAGACTGGGTTTTGTACTTCCATCAAAAGATCTGTAGAGAATGAAGAAGAAAAGATAACGACCCACCTCCTTGTCTGCTTGGTCCACTAGAGCCTGGAAGTTTGCTTGAAATTCTTCTGTTGTGCTGCCCATTGAGCCAGATAAGCAGCAACTCAATAAGAACAAACAGAGGAACAGCATTTTTGCTTCCAGGAAAGCCGTCTTTGATTTATGCCTCTTTAACACCACATGCTGCCTATATATACTCGTGTACACCTTGAATATTAAATCGAAGGGAAAGTTTTCTCATGTAGGAAAAGGCACGAGAGCATAGTGTGAATTATCATAGGCGCTGTGGGATGCCTCAGTGGGGGCAGGTTGGGGGTTTCCTTCCCTCTGACATCAAATAAGGGGAAAATACCTTTGTAGATAAGAGATGTCATTTTCTTACATGATATCAAAAACTCATCACAGGAAATAGGAGTATTCCTTGTATAATACACATTTTTAATGTGGTTCTATTCTCACTTTTGCATCACATAATCAGACAGACGGAGATCTGGAAACCCAAGTAGTTCTTAATTCCACTCGCTAACGTGGCATCCTTTGTTCAGTAGGATTTTCTAACATAAACTCCAGTTCAAGGTGTAGTAAAAAATAATAGCAAATTCTTAGATATATACAGACTCTAACACCACTCAACTCATTTGACTTCTTTAGCCTTCCTCCTTCAGCCTCGCTGTTCTGCAAAATTCAGCATGTAATACATAGCTGGGAAAAGCATGAGTTTAATTAGCAACAGCCAAATAGTAAAAGCACGGTAGGCATTAATGGCAGAAATTAGCAATCCTGGCATCAAGTAACAACCTTGTCCTTCAGCGTTAGTGGAAAAACTCTATGTACTGAAAAATACTCAAGTGCGTATAAATGGCTAGAAGGTACTTTCAGATGCCTGGCAAGTGCTTGTGAGAGGGTAACAGTCACCCATTAAAAGGTTACCATTTTCCAGTAAAATCAGACAAATCAAACAATATGAGAAGAGTCATCTGGTTTTCCATAGCTATCTGCTTGAGAGTCACGGAAACAAAGGAGACCTTGGGCACATCAAATAATTTGTTTCTCAATTCAGAATTTTATTAACGTATCTGTTTAAGTCTTCTTGAAAACATTGCTAAATGAAACTTTAAAATATTTTTAATATTAGAATACCTATTCTTGTCCTAAAATTCAGCAAGAGAAGTATAACTAGAGTCTTAAAAAACCCTCTTGAAAGGATCTTTGGGTCCTAACACAAAAAGCTCCTGGAAAGGCTTTTAACGCTAGGCTCATGGAGCATCCTGTTGTCGGAGCACACCCAAAGGAACACAAGAGGCCTCCCAGCTGAAAATGCTGGGATCCTGGAAGAGCACAAGGGAAATAACACAACCTATACTTACATTCCTCCACAGAAATCAGCATTTGACTACTCTTAGAGACAGGACGCTGAGAAAGATGGAGTTTTGCCTGGCCTGGTATGGCCACACTTTCCTAGGCGGAGGGGGATAAAAAGCGTCTGCGATAAACTAGGCAGAAGAAAAGCAGATCTTCTGAAAGGTTTCGCTTTCTCCTAGTGTGGATGGAAAGCAAGCATTTTGCTGTATTTCACAAAGAGTGGTAGCTTTATTAAAAATTATTTGCACAGAAATTAGCATGTCTATCATATCATATGCTAATAGAGTATATATTTTGTTATATTTAACAATAATTAAAAGAGTAAATGTTTCTCGCTGTATTGGCCAATAATGTAACCTTTTGGGGCTGTCACCAGCATCTGAGTCACCAGCAATGTCTTAGCCGGTCTTGAAATAATGAAAAATTATGCCCCAAACTGATCACACCCATGGTGATGAACCACTTAGGTGTGATTTGGGAGAGGAACGAGATGCACATATATTTTAATAACGGAAGATTTCTGTCCAGCATCCATGGCTAGAACCATGGCGGTTCTTTGTGTCACAGTATCAATGAGTCTTGCAGAATTTGAATAAAGAAAGAGCTGTGACATTTCGGGAGGTACGTGGGAGTAGAATGGAAAAAATGTATGAAGGGAACATAGGATAAGCGTCTCCCAGTAAAATTCCATTCACCCCACTGCAGCAGAAACAAATGAGATCAAAACGTAAGGTTCCATTTCCCAGCTGAGCGCAAAATCATGTAAGTGAAGATATCATAGTTCAAAAAGTGTCAAGGATGGATGGGCACTCAAAGGAAAAGTACTGATACAGGATATTGTGAGACAGGCAGTGCCGTGAGTGACGAGCAGCATCTGAATCGACGGGGTGGACTGCAAAGAAACGAGACGAAAGACAAAATTATTTGGCTGGGTCAGCAGCTCTTGGGGAGACCATCAGGTGTCTGTGGTGTTCCTCCAGGCCTGACTTGGAGCTGAACGGAGTTTGCAAATCAGGGGATGATAAAATCTACGCCCCCAATTCTCTGTAAAGTGGTGCTTCAAGTTACACATAAAAAGCAACTTGAACTAGTGAAGGCTGGCTCTTCTGATGTGTTGGCCTTTAGAACAAGTTTGGAAAGAAACGTATGTTAAATACAGAGAAGTGAATGGTAGAATAAGGCAAAATGTAACATTGATTGCTGTAGATGGATCACGCCAGAGTGACCAGATATCCTTGTTTGATAAGAGAGTACATCCTATAAGAAGACAAGGATCCTAGGTATCTGGGGTTTAGCAAAGCACTGTATCATACGGTAATGCATTGGTTGATCTGGTGAAGATGTGAAAGTATTAAGGCAGATGAATAGTTTACTGGGCTACGGTAAGAGTCGTGTTGAAAAGGAAAGTTATTGGCTGAGTAGATAACTGATGAATGGCCTCGAGATGTAGTAGTCTGTCCTACCGTCATTAAGAACATTGTTGACCAGCTGAGCAGAGCACTCGGACAGTGGCAGAGCTTGGCTTGATTATCTGTGAAAATGAAGGCTGTGAATATGTGCAGTCCATAAACAGATGGGGAGATGAGAGCAGGAAGAAGATATCTTAGATACAGGACAGCGTTCAGCCAAATTCAAATGGGGAACACTCCAGCCACCCGTCGTTTAGGCTGGAAATATAAAAGTTTGTAACGGCTAGTTGTTCTTCACAGAATTATAGAATCTAATATCTAATGTTCCAATCAGTTTTATAAAGGAGTCTTGACAGATTTCTAGAAGGGATGACATGATAATACGTGTTGCAGAAGACTGGAAACAGTGACTCGGGTAGTCCCTTCTGCTCCTCAGCCTTTCACATTCATACTTTCACATTCACAGATTTATACACTCTGAAAGGCTGATAACTGTGCTGAGTGTCAGTCAAAGGAGACAAATCACGAGTGAAGAAATCATTCCCACTGACCCATCCCACCGTAGCATGTGGGATGTAGATGTAGAGAATAGATTTCATATTGGTGGGAAAATGGTGTGTGTGAAACAGAAAACTCCTACCAGAAACAACACCAGTAATTAAGTCTCCTAATGAACAACTTTTGGAGAATATTCCAGAGGTCAGACTGGTTGCAGAGTCAGGATGTGGTCTGTGCATCATCCATCAGCACCACGGAAAAGCATTGCCATGGAGAAAGCAGCACCAACAGGGACTGAGCACCGTGCTCCTGAACAACTGAGTCACAAGGAGGCAGCTACAGGGCAGGAGACACCACACAAATGGAGTATAATCTAGTATCAGCTGTCTAGAGGAGCTGTATTTGTTTTGGAAGGATGGGGATGACTTTTATCTTTGACACTGGCAATATTCTGCCAGCCTGCTCTGCCACTAAAGTCTCAGTGAAGTGAATACTTACCTCTTCTTGTCTCACGATCTGTAGCGGCTCGTTTTGTGAACCTTTGTTGCACTCATAAAAAGTAGGATTATCACCAGACTACAACCATAGAGAAAGATTGAATTGTTAGCCACAAAACCACCAGCCGGCTGCCGGCTTGTGATAAGGTCCAGGCTTACTTCACTTATCATCTGTATGTTGCTTGTTTTAATTACAGATGATGCTGAGATTAAGTACACAGGGCTATTTTCCCAGTTTGCCTCACCATGAACTTGACCCGATATAAGATTGGCTGCTTTGTTTCCCTTCATAGAGGAAGCACAGTAAGCACTGGTAAAGTTATTAATCAGTTTTGGAGTTGGCTGAAAGCGTAGACAAATTAGATTCCCAGGACTGGCAGCTCGCCCAGTTTACCTGCAAGTGAGCCTGCGATGGCTCCCGCCTGGACGGGGGCTGCCAGGAAGAGGTGAGAGTGCTCATGGCATCTGCAGCCGGTGGCCTGCCCCTGCAGTGAGTCCTGGTTCTCAGGAGTTCTCTAGGTTTTTTTCGTTCTGATTGGACTTTTTTTCTAACACAAAGATGAATAAGGGCTATGCAGCAAAGAAGAAGAGTTGTTTCTTGCCAGGGATGTAGGACAAGACAGGTACAGGGAGGCAGAGGAAGTCTACAGGCCCTAGAAAGAAATGAGCAGCCAAAGGGAGAGACCCTTTTTCCTACACCCAATCACCTGGAACCTTCCTGCAGTCTCAAAACTCCATTACTCCTTTCCAAGCCCTCTGTAGACCCCAAAACATCTACGAATTGTTGAGTAACCTCTGATAAAACCATGCCCAATGGCACTTGCTGTGCAATAACTGGAGTCCGCAGACCATGTCTTCCAGATCTGATCTTGACACGCCGTATTCTCCTCATCAAGCTTTATTGGGTGACTTTGTAATGCACTTTCTGCATTATTAACCATGTTACTTGGTGATCTAAAACTGTGAGAGATTGACTTTCTCGTTATGGAAATAAAGTCAGTTGCGAAATTCCCCATTTGGCTTAGAATTTCTGACTTTCCTAATCCAGGATTTTTCCTCAGATTCTTTTCCAGGACAGATGGAATGTTGAAAGCATGTAACAAACTATCTTAAGATCATAAATGTCAGAAAATCAGCAATGTTAAGAGTTTTTGTTTTCATGGGTACGCAGAAAAGGATAGATAATGATCGAGTGCATAACCAGAAGCAGCTGAGGGTTTTTGTATTGCAGGGAAAGTGGTTATTTCCCCTTTCCCTATTTTCTTCAGAGTAAGAAATAACTTACACATTTTGAAGTGATTTGAACTTTCCTTCCTCATCCTCATGAACACCGCTAGGAACAACAGCTCTTGCAGCAGTTTCTGTCATTATGCCCAATAATGGACACGCATATTATCCATGGATTTCTGTTTAATTCTTTCAGACATATTTCATGCCGGTTTTGTAACTACTTGTTTTGCTGTTGGGAGCAGGATCCGTATTATATTACCTATCAAGTGGTATAAAACATGCACTCTTGCTACAGGTATTATGTCTGTTTTCTTTTTTCCTCTTGTTTCCTCTTATTTTTATTAAAAAAAAAAAATCCGACTTAGCACTGTGACTAAGAAAGTGTATAAAACAGGTGGACTTAGTGGCAAAAAACTGCATGGAATTTCGACTACGTTATTTAACAATCTCCTTTCTGATGCATATAGGAGAGACTTTTGAATGCTTCCTAATTTAATTAGGAAAATTAATTTTTCTGTGGGTTTCTTTCCAGATTGTAGAAATTCACCTAGAAGCGTGAAGTTGCTTTGGTCAGCTGCCACCGAGCTGTCTGTGGAACGATGGAAGACGTTTGTGTTTGTTGTGAAATGCTGCTGCAGTTTATTTTCACGTTTTGCTAAGTCCAACAAAATTCACCTTTGTGGATGACAGCTGCCAATCCAGGAGACAGATTTTCAGAAAATGATGAGTAATGAAGGTAATATTGTTTCTTTACGAACAGCTTATGTTCCATTTCCAACAGTTTTTGTAGGCAGGTGTAAAATGCAGAAAAGAATACTATATGCTCCTTGCAGGGGGCTTGGACTAGATGACCTTTGAAGGTCCCTTCCAACCCTAACCATTCTATGATTCTATGATTCTATGCCATTAAGTAAAATATTTCTGCTTAATGAGAGGCCACCTGTCTGGCAGGCCATTATTTGAACGATCACAATGACCGGTATTAACTTTCTAAACTAGGAAGCTGAAGCGCGAGAGCTAGTGCCCCGCAACAGCTGCCCTGCGCAAGAGACGCTCTTCTCCTCGGGAGGACGTGGCAGAGGGTCCTCACACGTTTCATCTGCTCTAACAGCACTTCTCTGTATGCCCAATGCTTTTTTGAGTCCCGCTGAGATGTTAACTTCAAAAAAATCTTATACCGCTTAGTTTAGTCATTCTTTCCCTACTTTTCATGTGGATTTGAAGGAAAGTTCCCCTCAAATTAAACCTAAATGGAGCAATCCTACAATCAGATGTATGACCACACTTTATCCTCTTCCTGCACTGAGCACAAAGAGATTGATGTGGAATTTCTGCAGTTTGTATTCTAGATTTCCTACTAAGCAAGGTGAGTTACCAGATCACAAAACACCACAGACCTGTGAACCATTTCCTGACTCTCATCTGTTGCGGTGAGAGAGGGATGCATCACACTTACACTACCGACAGCGTCATGGTGAACCGCCGCGCACCCACAGCCCCGAGGACTCATGCTGTTGCTGGAAATACTGGAGCACATGCAGTTACGAACAGGGCTGGCACTGCTACAGGCAGCCAGGTAGCTGGGGCGGCTCCGGTGATGCTGTCCCACCTTTCTGCACGCTGGTCGTCGATCCCGTGCTGGCTCTGATTCAACGGCGCGTAACGGGCAGAATGAGCAGACGTCAAAGCCAGCATCCGAAATGTGGTTTCTGAGCCAGAAGCAGAGCTGGATCGCTGCGGGGATCTGCAGATTTGTCTTAAAAGCGGGGCTCAGCAGTACGGCCTCGGTTACTCCTGGGTCTGTTCATCACTGTTGGAAAAAGAGGGCTCGTCTGTGGGAGGATCTGCTGTCGCTTGACGACGGGGCTGGAAGATTTGCCTTCCAACAGGCGACTGCCTGCTGCGAGGGCTGGAGCTGGGACGCTGGGTTTCCCACCGCCATGGCTGCCGCACCAGCGCTGGGGGGAACCGAGCCGTGGCAGCAGGCTGGAAACATTCTTTTAAAACTCTCTCGAATTGCTATTTTACAGTTGTGTTGTGTTTTTAATAAAAGCGTTAATGGCTTCTCAGCAGCAGGGGGAAATCGCTGGGTGCAACTGAGGGTCTGCAGGGCAGGAGAGGCTGGGGGAGAGGAGAGGGGTTGAGGGGAAGAAGAGAAGGGGGGCGATGGGGATGAGGAGAGGGGCCACAGGGAAGAGCTGGAGCCGGGTTTTCCCCCCGCCGCCCCTTCCCTCGCCCCACACGGCCGGCAGCCGAAGCGCTGCCGCACACCCTGCGGGGCGGGCGGGCCGCGGTAGCGGGCCCGGGGCGGTGCCTCCCATGGCCGGGGCGTGGCGGCGGCCGCGGTGGCTGCCGGGGCGCGGGGAATGGCGGAGGTGAGCGGGGCTGGGGGAGCGGGGAGGCGGCGGTGCCCGTGCCCGTGTCCCGGGGGGCGAAGGGCCGCCTTCTCTGCGGCGGTGCCCGTGCCCGGGGAGCGAAAGGCCGCCTCCGCTGCGGCGGTGCCATCGCCTCTCCCTGGAAAATGTCCACCCCCGCTGCAGCGCGGGGCTCCGGGCGGGAAACTCCCGCTGCCCACCTCTGCCCCGGCAGCGGGGTTTCTCCAGGAAATGCCCTTTCCCGCCCGGGCACCCACCGCTACCGCCGACCGCAGCGCTGGCCTGGCGGGGCCGAGCTCTCCTGGGCCTCCCCGGGGGGAGCCTGGGCTCGGCCGTGCCCGGGGGAGGGCCGTGGCGGGGGGAGCAGGGAGCAGCGCTCCGGGCCCTGTGAAACTGAGCTGAAATGTACATGTTTACGGCTGAAATGTACATGTTTACGGCTGAAATGTACATGTTTACGGCTGAAATGTACGCGTTTCCCCCGGGCCGGCAGCGGGCCTCGGGGCAGGAGTTCCCTCCGTGGGTTACCGCTCCCACCCCTGCAAGGCCCTGCCCGCGCCTGCGGCTGGGTGCTGCAGAGTCTCCTGCTTTTTGTCCTTCCCCCCTCATACCGGGACAAGCTGATGCGGGATGGGTGTCCCACGCAAATGGGAGCGCGGCCCTGTGAGAAACGGGGCCGGCAGCCGAGCCCGCACGGTG
This sequence comes from Ardeotis arabs, assembly GCA_011801015.1. Classification (NCBI taxonomy): domain Eukaryota; kingdom Metazoa; phylum Chordata; class Aves; order Otidiformes; family Otididae; genus Ardeotis; species Ardeotis arabs. The sequence goes on from JAAGAY010129046.1 coordinate 29,995, forward strand.
TTGGGCCTCGCAGGAGAGTGGTGGATTGTGAAAGGGAAAAAAAATCGGGTGTGTTCGGGGCATTCTGAAAGCGTGCGCGTGGGTTTTGTGGTGTGGAGTGAAGCACCTTTCTCATGCACTTCAAGGGTGGTTTTGCCCATTCTCTTGATTTAATGATAAATAGCATGGCACATCTCTTAACTTGGAGTTGATTAACTTCTCAGTTTAAAACAAACGGGAGTTTTGGCTTCGTGTGCTCTGTACCTTGAGCCACAACTGAAGAGCCTTCGCTGTGTTTTTAAAGATGTTCCTAACGTTCTGTCCTTGTGTAGTTGCATTGTCAGCTTTCAGTGATAGGCTGTGATTTTTGCCTTCTAGATTTTTCACAAAGCTTTATTTTACAGGATTTATAACATTTACGCTTCTGACTTTGGAAAAGAAGCAGCTCTGCAGAAATGTCGAAGATTGAGAAAATGAGTATCCTTGGAGTTAGGAGTTTTGGGGTAGAGGATAAAGACAAACAAATTATCACGTTCTTTAGTCCATTAACTATTTTGGTGGGACCAAATGGTGCAGGAAAAACGGTAAGGCTTACTGTTGGTTTGGTTTTGAACTGAAAATAGCTCTGAAAGGCCTCAAAATATGAATAATGATCTCTCCAGAAAAGTGTTAATAATATTGCAAAAATCTTGCTGTTTACTGTAAATATTGTGGTGTGTAGCATTGTTAGAGATCTGCTTTCATACCTGGGTTTTGCAGAGCACTGATCGATATTTTACAGAGGAAACTGATCCAGGTCCTGGTTAAAGCAGATTTCCCAAAGTACCATGTTCTCGTGATACTCAAAAAATAAGATGTTATTTCTCTCTCCTCCAATGTTTAACTAATTTGTAAATATTTGGGCTGTTACTGTGGTTTTGCCTGTAGTCCATCCTGTTTACTCTAAATTGCCATTATAACTATATACTTATTTCTGTTTTCTTAGACTATCATTGAATGTCTTAAATACATATCCACTGGAGATTTTCCTCCTGGCACCAAAGGAAACTCGTTTGTTCATGATCCAAAGGTAAAAGTCATAGTGACTAGATTTAATATGTGTTTACTCCTAAGTCACATACTTACCTGCGCTCAGTGTTGTGAAGAAAACAGGGATGCTCAAGTTCTAGATAGACATGAGCTGACCGTATTGTTTCAGGGAAAAAAAAAAAAAAGAGCTGAGGGAGATTAGAACATTACCAACAGCTGGGAAGGCACGTATTCGTTTGGATGTTGAGAAGAATTTCCCTTATTCAGTTTTTTTTGTTTCTACTTAAAGGTTGCCAACGAAACAGATGTTAGAGCTCAGATTCGATTACAATTCCGAGATGTGAACGGAGAGCTTGTGGCTGTCCAGCGTTCCATGGTCTGTACCCAGAAAGGCAAGAAAACAGAATTTAAAACGCTTGAAGGTGTCATTACTAGAACAAAGTAAGTTGTCAAATTTTTTCTTACCTTGGTGTGAAGATCGGTTTAGGTTTTGTATATTTTTATGTATAAGATGAGAGAACTTTGTAATATATTCCTTTACATAGCTTTAATCTAAGAGCACTCGTAGCTACTTTGTTTCGTCACTTTATTAGTTGATTTAAAAATCCTACATTTGATAGCCACTACTTTTAAGAACTACTTGTATCTATTACCTTGAATTCACTTGAAGATTGTATTAATAATGGTACTGTTTGAAAGCAGCATTGTGTGGAGCGTGCAGGCTTTACTTCCTTTACCACCATTTTCAGTTTCGGATCATTGTTGGCCTGTGTTTAACTTTGATCTCCACTGTTTAAGAAGTGTGCTAACTTAATTCAGGGTGGTTTTTACTCCCTCTGGTGGTTCTGCATAGTTTTAAAATGTGTAATAGTCTTGACTACGAGTGCTGACACTGTTAAATGCATGTGTTGAAGGTGGTAATTACATGCTTTAAAATTGTTATTGCTTAAGTTCATGAATCGATATGTTACAATGAGATTATACTGTTAAAAATGCAGTTTACTTCTAAAAGAATTTGCTAGTAACTTCTTTGTGGATTTTCTTTGTGTGTGCTACATAGGCATGGTGAGAAGGTCAGCCTGAGTTCCAAGTGTGCAGAAATTGATCGAGAGATGATCAGCGCCCTTGGTGTTTCCAAATCGGTGATTAACAATGTCATTTTCTGCCACCAAGAAGAATCCAACTGGCCATTAAGTGAAGGGAAGGCCCTGAAACAAAAATTTGATGAGATCTTTTCAGCAACAAGGTTTTTCTCTTTACTGTAATTAACTAAAAATTAAGTAATAAAATGTCTTCTCTAATAATGTAGATGTTAATTAAAATGCTTAGGCATTGTTTCCTCTGTCAGCATTGCTGTGTTGCCAATAGGATCTGAAACTTTGTCTTTTTTAAAGGTATATTAAAGCACTCGAAACTCTCCGTCAGGTACGACTGAAACAGAGCTTGAAAGTAAAAGAGTGTCAGACAGAACTGAAATATCTAAAACAGAATAAAGAAAAAGCCCAGGAAATCCAGGATCATCTTAACAATACAGAGGCTCAGCTGGCCGCTTCTAAGGAGAACGTAAAATCGATTGAGAGTCAACTTGAACCTCTAAAGGTAATTTGTGTGGTGATTACGTTAAGACTGTAATGCAAAACAATACATGAGTACTAAAGAACAGAGAAAAATGTGAAAGGTGGATGAATTTCTTGATTAAAATCTTACAGTTTTGTGTTTCATCATTGAATCCTCTGCTCTGAAGCAGAATCAAGCTTACCTCAACAAATCTGGCAGATGCTGGTCTAATCTGTAAACAGTCATCGGAGGTTTAAGAATTAGTTTGTGAAATTCGTGTAGCGACGTTGGGTTTTTGCAGCTTAATTCAAAATCTCTCTTTCTCAAATTTAGTTGGTAACTAAAATTATTATAACCTGTAACTAAAAAAACTAAACTAAAACTTAAAATCCCCTTTATTTAAAAATACTTTATAAAGCTGAAGGTTTTACACTGAGACTAACTATATTGTATAGAATAATGGATTATGGGATTCATAAGCTGGTGAGATATTCTACTTACAGCATTCTTTCCTTTGCAGAGTTCTCTGTCAGCAGTTGAACAGAATCTCATAAAAGTAATGAGACTAGACAACGACATAAAAGCCCTGGAGAGCAGGAGGAGGCAGATGGAGAAAGACAACAAAGATCTGCAACAGAAGATGGAAAAGGTTGCCTTTCTCATTCCCTACTGCCTTTTTTTCTGCTGAGGAATCAGTCTGTCCTTTGCTACCCAGTGAACTAAGCGTATGTTTTATTACGCATCAGGTGTTGGTGAAGAACATTTTCATAGCTCACTTGATATTATCAGATATTGCAAATCGGGCTCAGTAAAGCTGTATTAGTTTCTGTGTAATTTGCTTTAAATTGCTTTTTGTAACTTTTTTCGCCACTATGGACTAGCCTGCCAGGAAGGCAAACGTGACTAAAGAGTGATAATTATTGGTAACAATGCCCTGTAGCGCGTAACTTGAAAGTATCTCACTCTCATGATATGTTGATGATAGCCAGCACTTTTTTTGACTAGTATGTGATGTCTCCAGATGTTAATGTTGTTCGTCTCCCTGGACATTTTTTGTTTATTTCTCTTAAAATAAGAAATAATTGTCAATCTGTTGTTGTCATTTTGCCAAGGCATTTAAAACTATTTTAACAAATGGAAAGAAATTATTTAGTGGTAAAAATGTAGATTCATTAGTTTTATCAGCCTAAGAAAAATAGATTTTCCTGTTTTGCTTGTAGCATTTTCAGTTTTTCTCAATATGTCTTAGTATAGAAATTCTGTATGGGAGGTGTTTATCTCTTATTTCTTGAATTCTGTTATGATAAAAACTATACTTTTAAAAAGCATCATTAATTGGCTTACAAATTCAGTTTAAAGGCTAACTTTATTCTGTGTTGTATTTGGTGTACAGGTTTTCCAAGGAACAGATGAACAACTAAGGGATAGATACCAGAACCACCAGAGAACAGTGAAGGAGAAGGAGAAGAGATTGTTGGACTGTAAGCGTGAGTTAGACAGAGCCACTAAAGAATGCCAGCGGTTTAACAGTGAGAAGTCAGAACTGCTGGTTGAACGAGGTATTTTGGACTTCATTGATAACCTTTTGTTTATTTTTTTTAATGTAATTAAGATCTGAAGTGGAACTACTGATAGAATTGAAGGGATTTGAACTGGACCAAACCCCTAAAACGTGTACTAGTTTAGGGTCAGCTGCACAGTAGGGTATGAGGCTCTCACAGGTGGACAGGTCTTAGCGTTCTTCTCCTGGAGTTTCTAATGTGCGCTTGTTTTGAGGTACAACCACAACACGTGGTACCTTTGTTCTTAAATGGACCGTTCTTCATAAAAATATTCAAAATAGTTAATTTGTGGTAGAACAGTGTTAGTCTAGCGGTTTACAGCTCAGTTGTTTTCACTGTCGGAGCTTGTACTTTCTTTAGGCGGTGAGAATGTCTGCTGCCCAGATGTGATTGTGTAAGTGTGTTTTAACCCAGAAAACATGAAAGCTGAATGCTCAGCACTCTCAGTGTCTCAGGTGGGCGCTGGGGACTAGTTGGGGCTTTAGGATAACGTTCTTTCGTATATTGTGTGGTTTTTTGATAGACTGTGGGAATTTCAGTAAAGCTGTAGTAGTTGAGACACAGAATATATGCTTACATAAAATATGTTTGGGTTTGTTTCTTAATCAGAATAATATTTTTACTGTTTTAAGAGGCTTTCTTTTAAATTATTGATTTAATTAAATAATAACAGTTTTGTTACCTGAAATAGCAATCCCTCAAGTTAAACCTTGTTTCTCCTCTGGAGCTTTTTGTGTCGTTTAAAAATATTCCCATTTCAAAGACTTCCAGAAAATAATTGCAACTGACTTTGAATCATAAATGTATCTTCTGCCTCAGTTTTTGAGCCTTTACGTCGTGTTTTCTTTTTGTGAAGGTCGTCTTCAACTGCAAGCAGATCGTCACCAAGAGCACATCACGACGAGGGATTCATTAATTCAGTCTTTGGCAGCCCAGCTGGAATTGGATGGTTTTGAGCGAGCACCTTTTAATGAAAGGCACATTACCAGTTTTCACAGGTTGTTGAAGGAGAGACAGGAAAGAGATGCAGAAGCTGCAAATCATTTAATGGTAAGAACTTTGTTGTTTAAAAATAAGCAACTTCAATAAGAAGTCATCTTCAAAATGGAGTTGCTCTCACAGAACACTTCCAGTATGACACATCTGCATTTTCCTATTGAAACACTTGAGCAGAAAATTTTTGACACATTCTAGTTATCTGAGTGTTTTAATGTCTTGTATTACAGTGGTGAATATTCGCAAGCTAGTGTGAAGAAGTGTTTTTTCTATGTTATTTTTCTATGAAAAAAATGATGAGTATATTATTGCTGAATTCTTTCAGAGAGAATTTGAACGAAAAGAAGCAATGAAACAAAAACAGATAGATGAAATAAGAGACAAGAAAACTGGATTAGAAAGAACCATTGACCTGAAATCAGACATTCAAAATAAGAAACAAGATGAGCTGAAGAATGTAAAATATGAACTACAACAGTTGGAGGGGTTTTCAGACAGAATGCTGGAGTTGGATCAGGAGATTGTCAAGACAGTAAGTTAATGAAATTGAAAAAATTGTAGAACTTTGAAATCAAAACTTTCGACTTTATGATTAAAAAAAACCCTAAACCCAAAACAAAAAAAAACCTTGGCATTTACTCCATCTGGTGCATTTTTGCCCTTTTATTACCCTGTCTGTGCTTTGTCTGTTTAGATGGTGTGCCTTTTGGGGCAGGGACTAGTCACTCTTTGCTTTTGTACAGTGCGTGCGTAGAATACACTGCTTCTCCGTGGTGAGTTATAAAGAGTGCAATAACTGTGGTTGATGATATCATAAGAGTAGTCAGTCGTAAATTATTGGGCCAGAAAAATATGACCTGAAGTCCTACACTACCTACATTCTTCCAGAGAACTTCTCTGTGAGATGGGCTAGTTGGTTGCAAGCATCGTATCTGACGAAGTATTATAAAGTTACAAGCAGTTTATGTTCCAGTTGAACAGTTGGTCGTGCTTTTGTAGCCAAATATTTTATGCTTATTAGCGGTGTATGAATTTGGTGTTTGACAGTATTTCATCTAGCCTCCTCACCAGGATAATTCCGCATGTAATGTACAGCAGATGTAAAATACAGAAAATCAAACTAAATACGAGTGAGCTTCCTGAAGCTAATCGTGTGGTTATGGCTTATGGTAAAAGCGTGAGCGACGTGGGGCAGTACTACATGTCAGAACAGTGCATCCAGTATCTGCTTTCCTTTCCCCATAGCAACATCACAGCCATTGTCCTTTTGCGTATATTCTTTCCCAGTTATCTAAGTGTCATTGCTGTAACAGCTGAGGATACTGCTGCCAGGCAGCTTAAGGGCTTTCTTCTGTTTCCTTTAGTTAGAACTTTATTGATTAGTGTAATTAGTTAAGTCTTCTGGGCTTTTCTTTTTTGTTTAGGAACGTGAGCTGGAGAAGGCTGAGAGGAACAGCAGTGTAGAAACCCTCGAACTGGAAGTACAAACTCTGCAAAATGAGAAAATAAACCTGGACAAAGCTCTTCGGAAGCTGGATCAAGAGATGGAACAGTTGAATCTACATACCACGACAATTACCCAAATGGAGATGCTGAAGAAGGACAAAGTAATTTTTCTATCATCATCTCATAAGAGAGGGGCGAGAAATTAATACAACCCCTTCAAGATTTGTGTATTTTTCAGGTGTTTATCAACAGTCATATGTAAAGCTTCTGTCTGACTTTAACTTCATGAACACGTTGAGTGACATACACTTGAAGATATGAAAAAATTAATTTTAAATGCTTTATTTCCTCAGGCAGACAAAGAAGAGCAGATTAGAAAAGTAAAATTAAGACATTCTGATGAACTGACGTCACTGTTGGGATACTTTCCGAATAAAAACCAGCTGGAAGACTGGCTTCATGGTAAAAATAGAAAGATTAATCAGACAAGGGATAATCTTGCTGACCTTAAGTAGGTATTAATTTAATTGATTATATCTCCATAAGTATTTATGTAATTATGAATTTAAATGTTGGAAAGTTTAATATCCTTAACTTGTTACTTTAATTTGTTATTGTTTATTTAGGTAACTGCAAAATCAAAGAAAGCATCCTGCAGAATTTTTGTGATTTATAGCTGATAAAAAAAAAATAACAAAATATTGTTCTGGAACATCCTTAATTGTTTATACTAATCCTAGGTGAATGAACGTGCTTGAGAGGGGAAATTGTGACTTATAAGAAAGTCAGAAGACCAGCAGAGTGGTTATTGACTGTATCACGAGTTCACGTATGGTTACTTGTTCCTGATTCCATCTGATTATATAAAACAGTTTATCAGAAAGAGTAGGTAATATCGGCACACTATGCAGTGACAGACTTCCACAAAACAAAAAATCAAAGATTTTAAGTGTGAGAATATTGCATAATTCAAAAGTGCGGAACATATGAGTAGAAGGATGCTAACACTCTTTGCTGAAGAGGTTCAATAATATTCCATAAGTAATAATTGCAGTAGGGAATCATAGTTGGTATTGTATTATTCTAGAAAGTTTCATGTGGCTCTCTTGTTATAAATTATTTTCTCATCATTAAGCATCTAGAAAACAAACGGGAATTAAGATGAAACACTTTGTGCTGTACTTAGATTAATAAAAATTGACTCTATAGATTCCCTGAAAAGTTGTTGAAGAACTGGTGAACAGCTCTGCAGTATTCATTTCAGATTAACTTCCCATGTTTTTGGTTTTGCTTAAACGGTTTGAAATCTTCTTCGTTTATTTGTAATAAAAGAGTTTATGTCTTGATGTTTCAGCAAACGACTGGCGTCAGTAGAATATCATAAAACGTATGTCAGTAATGAGTTAAGAAAAAAAGAAGCACAGTTGTCCCTTCATGAAGCAAAACTTTTTGATGTTTGTGGAAGCCAAGATTTTGACAGTGATCTGAACAAACTTCAAGATGAAATTGAAAAAAGTTCAAAACAGCGAGGTAAATTTATGTATAGCTCTACTTTTTTCTCTAAAGCTTCTTTTAAATGTAAGCCACGGATACCGAGACAGTCTGTTGTGTGTGCAGGACAAACAATTGTCACAGAACTTACTTAAGGGCTAATATTACTGAATCTTACCATTTTTTACATCAGATTTTCCTTATCTTTACTACTATTTCTGTATTACATTTAAGCAGGATCAGTTGTTTTAATTCTTTCAGTTAATTCTCTTGTTATGTGTAAATGAAGTATCTGCTTTGGCTCACTGTGCATTTCATCATGGCTTTCTCAAAGCTAAGGAAGTGTTTGAGTGCTTGCGTCTGCCGGGGGTGAAGAGAAGTACGGAACCGGCGCTTGGTGTGGGTTTGGCCCATAGGGCCTGCTGCTGACTGAAGGAAAGTGCTGACTTCCACTGTTAATTTCAGAGGGATGAGTATGATTTAATTAAGAGACTTGTAGAATAATTGAAGTTAACAGGGACTCCAGGAGGTGATCTAGGGCAACCTACTGAAAGCGCGGGCAGCATTTAATTCGGACCAGGTCGCTTAGGGCCATGTCGGTTTCCAGTCTTTGCGATATCACAGGTTATAATTTTGTTTCTTTTATGGTAGATACATATCTAGTTTAGATCTGATTATTCACTGTTTGTATTTCTACATAAAGTCTTTTGTTTCTTTTTAAACCAGCTGTGCTTGCTGGAGCCACTGCAGTTTATTCACAGTTCATTACACAGCTGACAGAGGAGAACCAGTCGTGTTGTCCGGTTTGTCAAAGAGTTTTTCAGACAGAGGCTGAACTGCAGGATGTAATTAGCGATCTGCAGTCCAAGCTGCGGCTTGCTCCAGACAAACTGAAGTCAACTGAGTCTGAGCTTAAAAGAAAAGAGAAGAAACGTGATGAAATGATGAGTCTTAAACCACTTAGGTAAAGTACTTAGCAAAATGTATTGTTGCAAACTGTTTTCTTTCAAATGCTTGGTTTTTTTATTATTAAAAATTACGTAGACATCAAGGAAGCTGTATTTTAGGGCTAGTTCATTCATTCAAAAATATCATAATTGAGATAAGTATTTTGCTAGCATTTGTTCTCTGCTCGTTTGGTCTTTAGTATTAGACTATTTTATATTTTTGGTATTTCTGGTCCTTTGGGGCTTCTTGTGAGAGTGAGGCAGAAAAAGTGGTTGTATACTTACTTTTCTATTGATTATTTACACTGTACAGGCACAGTTCCCCTCCTTGTTTTTTATCACTGTAATTTAAAATAGGCTGGTTTTGTTATTACTGAAATGTCTTCATATCACACGACCTTAAATATGTTTCCTAAAAATGCTAAAGTGGAGGTTGTATAGACAGAGTGGGAACTGAATCTGTATTAAACGCCCTTTAATAGTATCTTGATTTCTGTCTCCTTTAACAGCAGTTTTTGTTGCTGGGTGTTCTGTATGAATTATGATGCTCTAGAAGAGCATCTCTGGATTTTATAGTGGATTCCGAATGCCAGTTGTGTTTCCTTGAGATTCAGTCATGTGCAATTGTATTGTTTCGGAATGCATCTCTGTCTCTGATACTGATAAACCGTAATAGATTGGACTGAATTTATCCCTTTACTTCACTTATTTATTTATTTTTTTTAACCTGCAAGGAAATGCAAAGTGTAGGTAATATTAACAGATTCAGAAAGGGTACCTACAGTATTTTCGAATTTCCAGGCTGAATTTGTCTATATTTTTAAAGCTGTGAAAATACTAGACAGACTGTTGTGTTGTTGTCTCCCTTTTCTCTTCCTGTGGTCTCCTTCCAAAGCATAAACAAGTAACACTAGCCCTAAAGACTTTTTCTCAGTCATGGGTTTTTTTTTCCTTAGTGTATGAACAGCAGTTAAAGTAAGAGTATGCAGGTTTCCTGCAAGCAGGTGAGGAGGCTCTAGTCTCAAGAAATTTGCAGACTGCTGTCCTGAGAGACTTTGGAGAATATGTGTTAGAGGGGAGACTTTGCCTTCGCAAGAGGGCACTCTTGTACAGTGGATTTAGACCCTCTCATGAGCACTTGCTGTAATTAAGTTAAAAACCAAAAGATTTTGTTTGCTTTTTTTGTTTCATTTCACCTATGTAAAATGAGGGATGTATTACCTAAGCTGGGTATATAACATAAGCTTAAGGGCGGTTATTGGGATACTATTTTGGCTAAATTTAGTCTTCCTTTATTAAAGCGTATCAGAGATTTTGTGCGTCTTCAGTTTATGTTGCTGGTTTTGACCTAGGAAATTTTATGGATTTGTATTTTTTTTAAGGCGAACTGTAGTTGAACTCCAAGATAAGGACATACCAGACCTGAGGAACAAGATACAGAATGCAAACAGGGATTTAACAAGCCTGAAGGCTGAGATAGAAGAACAGGAATCACTCTTGCGGACAGCTTTGTCTGAGGAGGAAAGCGCCAAGGCTCGTTTACAGGATATAACGCTGATGGAACGGTACCAGGTATGTTTTGGTAATTCTTTTTATGTATAAAATGAAACTCACTTGCTGGTGTCTAAATATGTAGTTATTCAATAACGTGACAAAACTTCTTAAGACTTTTCAAGCAAAGTAAAAATACTTTAAAAGAGACCGTAATATAGGTGATCTTGGTACTAATAAAACGTAAAAGTTTTGTGTAATGATTTTTGCTTTTGAGGACCACAGAGTCCCTTGAGTTCTGATTCAGTTATGTGCTGTAGTAACTGGGAAAAGGGGTGTAATCCAGAACTTGAGCATGAATGTAAGTACACAAAGTGTTTTTCAGTCCTCATAGTCAGTGTGGTTCAGCGTATTCTCAGCATCTACTCTGTGTACTTTCTGAAATCTTGTCACATCTGCTACCTTGTTCTGTGCCATCTGAATATATGGTAAAGGGGAGTGGGTATCCTCCACTTTTTATTATTCTGTCGTAGGAGTCTGTTTTGAACAGTTTTCATGCCTTTATTACCAACACAAAATCGTTGCTCGGCTGAGAATCAGCACCAGAGGGACAGTTGTGTAGAGAACCTGAGGCCAGGCAAAGGACTGAGATCACTTCACGGGTGGGAGGTGGCAGCAGCTCCTGAGGCTCCAGCAGTTCTGTTGTCGCAGAGACAAGAATTATAGAATCATAGAATCATAGAATGGTTTGGGTTGGAAGAGACCTTAAAGATCATCTAGTCCAAATCCCCCTGCCCTGGGCAGGGACACCTTCCACCAGATCAGGTCGCTCACAGCCCCGTCCAACCTGGCCCTGAACACTTTCAGGGATGGGGCATCCACAGCTTCTCTGGACAACCTGGGCCAGCACCTCACCGCCCTCACAGGGAAGAATTTCTTCCTTTTATCTCATCTAAACCTACCCTCTTCCAGTTTAAAGCCATTGCCCCTTGTCCTGTCAATACCTGCCCTTATCAAAAGTCCCTCCCCATCTTTCCTGCAGCCCCCTTTAGGCACTGGGAGCCGCTCTAAGGTCTCCCCGGAGCCTCCTCTTCTCCAGGCTGAACAGCCCCAGCTCTCAGCCTGTGCTCACAGGAGAGGTGCTCCCACCCTTGAGACACAACCTTATGCTAGTGATGTGACATTGCTCCAGCAGAGGAGACAAATTTGAAGGTCGAGTCATGTGTGCCTCAAGCCCCAAGCTTGTTCTTGTGTGCCAAAGATGAAAAATACATTGTTAAACACTAGCACAATAATAATATTTTTATTGTGCTTTCAGACTGATGTTAGGGATGTTGAACGAAAAATTGCTCAGCAGGAGGCTAAGCTGCTAGGATTCGATTTAAGTAGAACTGTTCTCCAAGTGAGCCAAGAAAAACAAGAGAAAAAACACTTGTGGGATACAGGTAGGTCATACAAAACTGGGATTTTGTTTTTATATTTAAAATAATGTTCTGAACTTGCTGCCATTAAAAAAATTAAATTTATTTTACTTGCTTTACATTCTGAAATAACTGTATTCTAATAGTTTGTTGGTTTGGATACTAGCTTAATTTAGAGTTAAATTTTCATCAGTTTGTTTTCATCTACAGTTACTGGTAAAATTGAGTTAAATCAAAAACTCAAGCAAGACCAGCAAAATCAGATTCAGCAGCTAAAGAGTACAGTTAATGAGCTTAAAGCAGAGAAACTTCAGATTTCCAGCAGCATGCAGCGTCGTCGACAACTGGAGGAACAAACAGTGGAATTGACCACTGAGGTTCAGTCCTTATGCAGAGAGATCAAGGTAGGAAATACTCGTAATTATTTAACCCTTAGCTTTGTTCTGGGGAAAAAAAATAATAATCTTGTTATATTTAACATTGTCTGTAATCCTAGCAAATCAGATGTATTTTTAAGTGTTTGTCCTGATATTGCATATCTTTGGGAATCTCCAGAACTTTATTAATACATATTTTAAGGTCTTTTTTTTAGCACACTCAAAAAAAATAAAAGAAAAAAGTAACTACGTGATTTTTTTTTACCACTTTAGAAATTGGTACTCTTTAACAGAATGAGAAAATAAAATAAAAAGGACTTTCTCCAACTACTTTTCAGGAAGCAAAAGAACAGCTATTTCCTTTGGATGCAACTTTAGAAAAACTGCAGCAGGAGAAGGAGGATCTAGTGAATAAAAGGACCACAAGTAGTAAAGAAACACAAGAGAAGGTTTGTTTGCTTTGACATAGCTGGGAGGTAGGATTATGTATTGTTTTTCAGGCGTGGATGGAAGCCACGGTAAAGAGTTCACTTTTAGGAAACAGCAGTGACTTTAGCTACTGCTTTAGATTGGTGGAACTTTTGGGGAAGAAAAGGAATATAACCAAGTCAGGAGATGAACTCAAATGTAATTTACCTTTGGCAGCCTTACCAAAAGGCTTCTAGGGACATTTGGCAGTATTTTAGTGACCAAGGGTATGAAAAAGCCCTTCCCAGTAGATCTAAGAGGAATAGCAAGGATGACTGTAACCTGTCTTTTGGCAAGAGACAGACTTATTTTTCCCAGATGAAGTGGCCCTCTTGCATAAACACAAATGAGTGATTTACCATTTGTTTTGGAAAACATTTTCATGGTAATAAGGAGCATCTGGATTTCAAAAGCTGAAGACTTGATTAGTAAATTAAAGGGAGTAATGATAAGGAATTGTACTTTGACAGTAGTGTTGTCCAGTGTCTGATGCAGAGCATATCAGTTCTTGGACATAATTCTGCATCTCATTTGAAATCTTTTCCTTGCAGATAAATGGCATAAAAGAGAAAGTTAAAGATATAAACAAGTACATGAAAGAAATTGAAAACTATATTCAACAAGGAAAAGAAGACTATAAAAAGGTAACCTAAAAAACAATCAATAAAAAGTTGCTATTAAAAGCAATTCTGTGTTTAAATCACATACCATTGTATTTCTTTAGCAAAAGGAGTCTGAACTTGATGAAGTAAATTCTCAGTTAGCTGCCTGCGAGAAACAGAAGGAAAAGATAAGTAAAGAGATGGAAACAATTCGACAAGATATTGACACTCAAAAGGTAGACGCGTTGTTTCACAGTAAAGTATATTCTGTGTGGTTGAAATAATTTCTGGTTTTGATTTAAGTCTGCCTAGCTCTGTGGTGGTGCAAAGTTTGTCTCTTCCTGATTTACTTGCTCAGTTGTTAGTCAGAATAACTGCTATGCATGCATTAGGCTGGAAAAAGTCTTGCGATTTGTATATGCAAAAGTAGATGCATTTTAAAAAGCTTTTTTTCTCTGTCATTTTGTGGTATTTCTGAAAGAGGAAAGCCTGTTGGGCCAGCATTTTCAAAAATGTCTTTGTATGGAGAATGCCTGCCTTCTGAAGTAAGGTACCAAATTGAAGGTACCAGAAGTTGCTAGTTACCCTAGGTTTTGCCATGTACTTCAAATTCTTGTGTATATGTTTCAAATGCTGGTTACATTCTTTATGTGAAAGATGCCTTTCCCTGTTCTGCCTCACCACTTACTGTCTAACTTGTAGAACTGAGATGGGGGACTTTGTTAAATCTCATCCTGAATTTCTTGCCCTGTTTGAAACATTGGTTAATATTCACACACAGGGTCACTCTTGCGTTCACCCGTGACAGTAAATACTGTAAGTATTATTTCAGATTGAACTATGAAATAATACTGCTGATTTTCATGATATCCTGTTTCTAGATAAAACCTCACTATGATAATTTTTGCTGTTGTCAATTATTTTATCCTTGTAGCATAGTTTAGAGTTGCGCAGAATTCATACTTTGTAACTGAGAATCAGTACACTGAAATATTGTACAACTTCTTGCTTTCTGTGGAGGCAGATCCAGGAAAGGTGGCTAGAGGATAATCTTACTTTGAGGAAACGGAACGAAGAGCTAAAAGAAGTTGAAAACAATATAAAACAACTTATGAAGGAGATGGGAGAAATGAAAGTCCCGCAAATGAAAAAGTAAGCGTCTTCAAAACAGAATGGCACGTTTTGCACAAGAATTCACTGAATGTCTGAATGTAGTATTCCCTATGTTTTAGTGTAGTTCCTGATCCACCTTTCTCCCCATTCATGTAGGCCACTTCCTCCTTCAAACTCGCATTTATATAACATCCCCGTGACAACAACAGAAATGGCTCTGTGAAACTGTGTAGTGCTTCTAGCTAGAAATACATATATGTGCACATACACCCATACCTGTTCCGATCTAATCCATTTTTAAATGACTTCTGCTGCTAAATCCACATTTAAAAAAATAATTAATGTCCCTGGGTGAGAATACTTAGTTTTCTTTTTCAGTCTACTCACTCTTATGTGTCAGCAGTGAATTTTGTGTTTATTTCAGTAGTTTAACGTCAGTTCCATAGATAATAAACACTTTTGAAAAGGAATTAGCCCTATGCTAGTTCGTATGTGTGAAGTATTTATTAAGCTTTCTAGAGGTTACCCAGTTAATTCATGTTATTTTGCTCAGTATCCTAATTTAAGTCCAGCTATGAAATTTATTTTATATGTTTCTACATACAGCACTCTGGCATTCGAACATGATAACTTGCTTCTACCACTCAGAATAGCGATTTGAATATGTTCTTAACAAACTTAAAAATATTTTTATTTTGATAATATCTTAATTTCGGTGACATTAGTACTATAATTTTAACTGTTACAGACTTTATAGATATAATATAACAAGCTACTGTCTAACGTAAACTCAGAATTCGAACCGCGATTAAAAACCTATGAAACACTAAATATAGAAGACTTGTGTATCGATTATGGTTTCACAGTGAACAAAAACATTTAGAGGAGAAAATAGAGTCTCTGAAAAGAAACCATCATGTTGCACTTGGCCGACAACGTGGATTTGAGGAAGAGATTGTTCGGTTTAAAAAGGAACTTCGAGAGTCACAGTTCAAAGATGCGGAAGAAAAATACAGGGAGATGATGATTGTTATGAGAACAACAGAGCTCGTGAACAAAGATCTGGACCTTTATTACAAAGCTCTTGATAAGTAAGTATTGTCATATGAGGGCAATTCTTTAATGTTTTCGTCTTTATTGCTATTGATAACCTTGATGCAAAAGCAGCTTTCAATTTTAGACTCCAGAGGTAACTTAGAAATAGTAAATTGATATAATTCTTTGCGATATGTAATAATTTCTCTTTACAAAATCTGACATTTAAATATTAAGATAACATAACAAGGTACGACTTTTAAAGTAAATTAGTGAAACTACGCTAGGATTGGTAGGATGTAGGAAACTTGTACATTAGTGTATATAATATATATACAGTAAATGGATTTATGGTAATAATTGGAGTTTAATAAAGTCATAGAAAAGTCCAGTGATCATTATAATTTTATTCCCAGTTCTCTGTAGGACCTCTTTGAGTTGTGGTTGTATGTGTTAGGACTCATATTTCAATGCAGCAACTCAAGTCGAGAGAGATAATAGGGAGTGAGCCTGCCACATTGTCCATCTGTGCCCTCTGTGCTGGACTCTTGGTCTGAAGTAATCTGCTGCTGTGTTGCCTGTGGTGGTTAGAGAACGTCCGGACAATAAACATGTTCACCTTTGGTTTTTGTGTGAAAACATGTGGAAGAGCCAACAGAGCCACCGGCTGTTCCTTGATCCTTATTCCTCTGTAGCTTTTTTTCCCACCTGAAGGCATTTTTAGGAAGATTTCCTAAGTGTGTCTCCCAAAACTGCTGATGGTTTTCTTTTCTTCTTGTAATTTTGGGTTGGTAATGGGCTTTTTTTGAGGGAAGCAGAGAGAAATATTACAGGATGCGCAATGGGTAATTGGGAGAGAGAATGTGTTTCTTAAAAGTCTGTGTCACGTGTTAACTCAAAATACGTAAACTCCACATGCAAGTTTAAGAAAGATGAAATCTGTGTTTAAATCCTTCATTATTAGTTTGAATCTTTCTTGCATAGTCTTGCATACTATTTTAATTTTTATAGCAGTGTATTTTGGCATCTTCTGTTCATATCTTAACACGAATAAGATACACCAGGTAGTTTTCTTGTTCCCCGTGATCTTTTTCTCAGGTAAACAATTGTGTTTTCATTAAAGAATGTTACAGTATGGAAGTGTTTTTCCCCTTTTCCAGTGTGGGTGGGTTTGTGCTTACATTACAGAAGGCAAGATCAAAAGAAACATGTCTTACATTTGATGGAAAGTGTAGTAAACTTTGTGATTGTTTCTGCTTCCTCCCAGTCTCTTGCTAGTTACCACTCAGGTTCCCATAGCTTTATGTCTATTGACTTGCTTGTTTTCTAGTCTCGCACTGACTGGCCAAAATTAGCATCTCAAAATTGGTAAATATATACAAAGTAAAAGATATGGCTCCCTAAAAAACTCTGTATGTTCAGTTATAATGATGGAATTGCAACGAGCTGTTGCAACTTGATGGACAACGGAGAAGGATCTTGGAATCGGTGGATGTATTTCAGGAAATACGAAACTGGTGCTCGGTGACAGAAAGATAGATTGAATATTAGGAACAAAAAAGAGAAAAAGACACATTTTCACCACTGTATGAATTCCCAGTACACCCATGTCTTGAACAGACTATGGAATTTTGGTCTCCTGTGTTAAGAAGGGTCTAGTAGTGCGGGGAAAAGGAGCACAGAAGAGCAGTAGTGTGGTTGAAGCATAATGGTTGAGAAGAGAAACTAAATAGATGAGAACTTTCCAAGCTGAGAAGACAAGTTTCAATTGTTATTAAACACAGTGGTCTAGAGGAACCCTGTTTTAAGCAGTTTTAATGATAAAATAAATACGTTTAATATTAGAATGTAAGCTCATCCAAAATGTGTTCTGTGAAGATTTCAATTGTTCAGAGCGTATATAATTCTTCCCTTTCAGCTTAAATGGAAATGCACTCCAAGAATTTCCCTTTTAGAATTCAGAATCTTTTTGTATGGTATCAAATCATCTATGTTTCTATTTAAGGCAAAACAGGAAATCAGTCTTGTAATTTCAAGAAAAATAGATAAGCATCACTTATTGGTAATCGTCTGAAAAATCGGTGAGACGAAATGTTAACTCCAATGGCCAGAGACTGAAAGCTTTATCTGTACCTGGGAAACCCAACATTTTGGGTGTTCTGTGCTATCAGTTGATCTTTATTGACCTAATATTTAGGTTTATGATGAATATTGATGAGGAATGCATTCTTGGGTTTAATTAAGTAAATAGCTGAAAACACTTTCTTCTTTCTTCAGACTTAACAAATCCCATTACGAGCTGAATAGGTGGTAATAATTCCTGCGAGAGGCAGGAAAAGTTTATCTAAAAGTCCATTTTGGAAGTACATTTTATTTCCACCATATTTTTTTTTTTTAAATAAGACATTGGCATAAATTGAGCAAGTGTTTTTTTAATTACAGAGCACTTTTTCTTTAAAAAGCCAAGTCAGAAATATAGCATCTTGTCCTTTCTTGAATGCTTTCATAAGGAATCATCTATTATTGAACAAAAGTCATGTTGATATATTAAACCAGGGAAATTCAGTTGGAAATTCTTAATGACATCCTGTGTGACAGTTGTTGCCGAAGAGAAAGGTAACTCCAGTCATAACATCTATGCGTATAATTATAAATTCTGTTCTCAATACAGAATTCTCTGCTCTGAGGACACTTTGCAGGCTCTCCTTTCCTACCGAGACCCAGTTATTTGCGTTGTCGGGGGACTGTGCCAATGAGTTAACACTACTGTTGTTGTGGGAGACTTAATATCATATTTGTCTTCTTGGTGTCAGTGTCAAACTATACCTCACACATAAATTATAAATCTCTTTAAAGTTGCTCTCTGAGTGATTGACTGCAAATCTTTTTGTTGTCTTCATTACTCTCCTGTGTCTTCAGACTGAGCTGGTTTTGAGTGTAGAATTATTTGCGCAATAGAGTGTGTTTGGTGTTTAGATACCTCTGCGTTCAAAATGAATTAATATTTGTTATATTTTCAGTGAAAGCATTTAGGGAATGGAAAGAGAGCTTTTGTTGACCTTTTATGTTGTTGTTCTTTAGAGCAATAATGACATTTCATAGCATGAAGATGGAAGAAATCAACAAAATAATTCGCGACCTTTGGCGAAGCACCTACAGAGGACAAGGTAATTTGTTTTTATTTTTGCCCATACATATCCATTTGATACTGAGCACAGCATGCTGAAAAGTGTCTCTTCAAAGTACTGACCACCAGGATCTGACAGTAGTTGGTTCCATTCTAAAGGCTACATCTGTTGGTCACCACTATAATCTCCCTGTTATTACAGACTATGTAGTTAGTTAAAGGATAAATAGAGGTAGTTTTCCCTTTTCCATGTTTTCCGAAGTTGAGGTTTCCTTGAGACGGGGAACAAGTTCATTCCTTCAATTCTGGAAAAATGAATTTCAAAGATGTATCTATTAGCGGGAGTTCTGAATAGAATTTTTGTGATTACTGCATATTATATCTCTCAACTCCCGTTAATCCTATGATATTCTTAAAGATTTTTTTTATAATGTAAAAACTGTCTCCTTCCCGTTTTCAGATATTGAATATATAGAAATTCGTTCTGATGCAGATGAGAATGTCTCAGCCTCTGATAAAAGAAGAAGTTACAATTACAGAGTAGTAATGATAAAGGGAGATACGGCACTGGATATGCGAGGAAGATGCAGTGCTGGGCAAAAGGTAACAGCATTTTATTTTTAGTACACAGTAAAGAGGATTCTGAAAACTAACTCAGGTGGATGCAAAAGAGTAACACTTTCTGAAGTGACTGTGAAGAATAAGTGACTCCAACTCTAACTTGCAATTCTGTACAACTTTCCTTCACTGTATCTGGATTTTGCTGACAGTGTGCAATGTATTATTCTGAACATCTGAACCCTATTTTGGGGTGCCAAAATCCGTTGTTTCAGTTGGGGACTCATCTGAATCCCTGCAGGAGTGAAGGGTTCAACTTCCCTCTATCCTGAAGTTCAAATCCTCCCAGTCTCTTGCTAGTTACCACTCAGGTTCCCATAGCTTTATGTCTATTGACTTGCTCCCATATTTTTTCACGCCTGAGGGCTGGCCCTTGGTCTTCTTTTCAAAACAGCATCTACCTCTAAGTGTGGTAAGACCTCGTTTTCTCCAAGTTACGCTACTCTCCCTTACTGCTGAATATAACCTTTCAGTTCCTGTCACCAGGTATCATACTGTGCCATACTTTCAGGCATTGTGTTTCCTTCTATCCTGTCTGCACCAGCTGTCGACTCTGCAGTCCAGCCATTCAGCTGTCTCGGTGCATTAGCAGCACGCGCTGGCCAAGTGGCCTGATGTCACACCTGCCTCAGCAGTACCGGTGATCAGAGATTCGTCAGTTAACCACACCTCTTTCCCATGTTGCTGCTTGAGAGTTGTTTTTTCCACCTGTCTATTGTGTTATGACAGAGCACCTAAAATATTCCCCAGCAAGACAAAAGAACCAGCCTTATTCATTTGCCTCCAAAATCACCATCTGTAGTGGGTATTTTTGGTTTGTTGGTTGTTTTTTTGTTTTTTTTTTTTTAAAGAGCTGAGGTATGGGAAAAAAAAATACTTGTAGCCAGTTGACACTTGGGCAACCAAAGCTACCTGCAGTATTACAGCAGGAAACTCTGCTTCTTCCTTAGATGAATCATTTCCACCAGAACAAGCGATCTTCCTAAATGCAGAGATAGTAGAAGGGGACAAAAATCCAGCCAGGGCTGCTCTTAGTTCTTCCCTGCTGGAACATTTTCTGCCCATCCTTTGTGCCTGCTGCAGTGTGAATAGACCTGCAGAGCTCCCCCTGACACTTGGGGCTCTCTGTGCGAGGTGCCAGTGACAACCTGGCCCGAGGGCACTGCAGTTGTGTGAGGGAGATACCTTCTCCTTCCTCTCTGTCATGCCAACAGATTTAGATCTCTGATGTCAAGGAAGAATTACCATTGTCTGAAGTAACAAACCTCCTACTTCCTTACCTCTAGAGTAGCAATTTCCATGGTGTTGCGTACTCCAGCAGAGTTTCATTGGCAACTGGGTCTTTTCTGTGACCAGATGGTACAGACAGTAGTAGAAAGTGAAATCGAGGAGTGGAACAAAATTATACACAATATTTTTAAGTGCATACAGCAATAGAATCATGAAAGGGTATTTGATGAGAAGATGAATACTGCATTGTTACTTGAATATGGAAAATGTTGTCAAATTAATTCTCACCTGACTGTAGGTATGTACTTGGTTTTGAAAATTCCATACTAATTTTGGGGGAAATCCAAATCTTCTTACAAAACAGCAGTATAGGCAAAAAAAAAGTGTCCTCTCCTAAAGCAGTCTAGGATGTTACGTTAGAGTGCTATGTAAATGAGAGTGAAACCTGTTCACAGTTTCTTAGGTTATATTCTGAGAATTCTTTGATCGTGAACTGTGATGCCAGCGGTCGTGATAATTGGAAAGTATTTTTGACAGCACAGTTTCCATCAAGTGTTCTGTCGTTTTCACTAGTTCAGGACATCTAATAATAATAATATGATTAGACATGTTAGTACAAAACTAACAAAGTGGTAAATCCTGCTGCCTTCAGTTTTAGCGAGTAGCCAGGAGTTCAGTAGCTCAAACTGCGTGATACGCGTACGCGTTTCCACCATCTCTGCTGCAGTGAGGTGTGGCTTGAACAGCGCGTAGGCGTGATGCAGATGGCAACATCGTGGCATCGTTACATCAGATCAGAATCCTTGCTTCCAGTTTCTCCTGACTTTTGAGCATTTGACTTCTCTGATATTTTACCAGCAGTACTTTGTAGAATGGAGCTTTCAGTTCAAACTTTGAAGTTTTAATGTAGTTTTTCAGTAATGAATTAGTTGTGATTTTGTGAACTATCAGCACGTTGCTGTGTAAGCTTCAGTCATGCTTTGCAGTGGCATCAAAAATAGCATGCTGCATGTAGTTCCTCTATACAGACTCTGAAGAGTGAGATTTTGGTGGTGTTTGTTTTTTTCTTTAGGTGCTTGCTTCTCTTATTATTCGTCTTGCTCTAGCAGAAACGTTCTGTCTCAACTGTGGCATTCTGGCACTCGATGAGCCTACCACCAATCTTGATCGAGAAAACATAGAGTCTCTTGCACACGCCCTGGTGGAGTAAGTGGTCTCGTCTTGTGAAGGTTAAAAACGGACATTTTTCAAATGTTAATAGTAGTCAGCAAAAGTGAATGATATTTTGAGCTGGCATATCTTTGTTGACATCTGCAAATATACATGCTAAGCAGTCGTTTTAGATTCCTTCTCCTTTATCTGGAGAAGAAAAAATATTTCTTAAATAATTTGAGGTTTTTTAATGTGGGTAAAAAGAGTTGTTAATCAGCATTAGATTGCTTGGTGCTTCATATCGTTTGTTATCAACAGCTAAATATGTTTGTGCTATGTATTTACAAGTTCTCTAAAACTAGAATGTGATTCAGATAAATACACACCAAATATTATCTCTTTGTAGGATAATAAAAAGCCGGTCACAACAGCGTAACTTTCAGCTTCTGGTGATAACTCACGATGAAGATTTTGTTGAACTTCTGGGTCGTTCTGAATACGTGGAAACGTTCTACAGGATAAAGAAGAACATTGACCAGTGCTCTGAGATCATGAAATGCAGTGTCAGCTCCCTAGGCTCCTATGTTCATTAGCATTTCAAGTAATTACGTATTATAGACTGGCTTAACTGTCTAACTTCGTAGAGTTCAAATGAAGGCGTCTGAAAATATTTCAGTTCCTTCACGGCATATACTACTGAAGATTTGTAACAATTTTAGCTACAGTATAAAACTATTAGACTTTTAAACTTTGTCTGTTTCTACTTATTTCTGTGCCTGGGTTTAAAAATCGCCATGATTTGGAAGAATTGAAATGAATACAACACAATTACCTTTTAGATGTATTTTATGCTTTAAAAGTGAAAATAAAGTTGTGATGTTCTTTGTGTATGTCTGGTGGGGAGACCCAGATGCAGATTCTTCGGGAGAGCTGCACCTCCGTCGATAGAATAGGGCTTGCTCTCCATCGCTGCATTATGGCAAGCTCAGGATTGATTTGTGTCTCTCCAGTCGAGGTGTGTTCTACACAAAATTCAGAAGATTCAGAGAGAACTTTTACTACTTTTTCTACAAAGTAACATTACTCTGGCTGTTCAAAGACAGAATCTTCACACAGTATGACCGCTTTCTTTAGAATAAAGGAAAGTCCCGTCTCTAACTAGATGAATGAGTGAATGGATGACAGAAGCATATTTTAACCATATTCCCTTTGCTTAGTGTCATTTACTGCTCTGCTGCTTCAAGATGATGACATTTATGAGTTATGTTACATTGATCGTCCGTGAGATACGGTCAAGTTCTGTGAAAATGATACAAAAGAGATTTAGAGAGTTAATGTATGTGGATGCTGAGCTTCAGCTGCAGAGTTCTTTGTAAAGCTCTTTTCCTTGGTACAGCAACACCTGATGGCCCTACAGAACACGGGCCAAGGGGAACCTGCTGCTCAAAATGACAACGGAAAGCCAACAGGGATGGCGTGCTTCAGAAAGCAAAGGACCTGATCATCACAAGTCCTGAGATTTTGGACAAGGGTTCCTTAGCAACATGTCTTGTTGCCTCTGAAACCACGCCAGCCCTGAGGCATGAATTTCTAGGTCTCTGTTTCTTTGTAACCGAGTGAGGGAGCACCTCTTCTGCCTTGAATGCTGGATGCTGGAGTTCACAAACAGAAGCTGGGCTTACGCTCTTTAAGTGCTTGCAGGTAGCTGTCAGCTGAAGCTCCGTAGCAGAGAGTGTATGTCATAGCTTGATTTCAGAGGAAGATCTTTAAACCACCATGAAGAAAAAGTTAGTAACATCGAGATATTTGTCTTTGGCAAATATGGGAATGAGCCTTCCTCTGAGAATCCCACTATTCCTCGGGAAGGACGAGCGGCTCCCAGACCAGGCGGGAGCGGGCAGGGCCTGGGGCTGGTTAAGCACCACGGACAGAGGCAGCCCCGGGGCGCGCCCGGAGGCCTTCGCCCGCGGGACGGCGGAGCGTGGCCCTGCCTGCCCGCTCTGCTGAGCCCCTCCGTAACGCATCCCACCGCCGACACCACCCGCTGAAGGGTCTGGACAATGTCTGCACCAAAAAAAGACAAAACCCAGCCGGAGCCTGAGTCTGTTTATTCATCAGCCTGAGAAACATCAAAAGGGATTTCAGGTCCCTGGGTGCAGCAGTCAAGGGCTCGGGGGCACAGGTGGTGTTCTCGTCAATCCTCCCAGTCAAAGGGCAGGGGCCTGAAAGGGCCAGACGTATCTGGCAGGTCAACTCGTGGCTCAGGGAGTGGTGCTACAGCCAGGGC
>JAAGAY010129048.1:597-41837 GCA_011801015.1 Ardeotis arabs
TTTTTTTTTCCCCAGCTTATTCCCTTATTGCTACAGCTGACAGCTCGACTGCAAGGAGTACGTGCTCTTGGACAGACAGGTTCTGACACAGGTAGCTCAGAGGATGCAAAGAGACAAACGAAAAAACAGAAGACAAGACGGACGTGAGATGAAAGGAATGACTGAATGAAGTGGTGCTCCATCAAACTGGAGCCTGAGGAAGCGAAGCCACTAAAATGCATTTTTGTTGAATTTGCAGACTTTATGTTTTCGTTGTCGCTACATGAACGCTGTTTGTCACACTAGCTCTATTTTGGTTGTGAATTTTCTATGGAGCCTATAGATTTCTTTGCTGTAAAGTAATGAAATGAATGCCTCTGTTGTCCTTGTGAGTGCATCTCCCATACTTGAAGACAATTAATGAATTTTTTTTCTCTTCAGTGGAACAGATTGTGCTGTCTTCGTTAATGATTTGTAAAAGCAGTCGTAATAGACTGCTTCACTTCACTTTCAGTCTCTAGATTTTCACATCATTTTTCCTCACCTTTGGAATACCAACTTTACAGAAGAAGCATATAGGGATTTTACAAAATTGGTGATGCTTGAAACAGCAAAGTTTTGGGGGACATACGTGAACTGGTGAATTATGTCTTTGGCACTTCCAGTTCAGCAGCTTGATTGAAGAGTCTGTCATCTGCACAGCTGTGATTTCAGTTCTTATCCAATGATTATTTTATCTTTGATTACAATAAAGTTTTTGCCTAATTAAGACAAATTGTTAATGTCAGGTAAGTTCTGATGATCCTATGCAAAAGCAATGTTTAAATTTCAGTTTCATATACAGTGTGATCTCTTTAGACCTCCAGTATTCCTGAAGTGGCTCCATCTGGTTGTACTATTCTTTCCAAAGCTGCACTGTGTTGTTGGTGATACCCATTCGCCTGTGTGGCTGTCACATACAACTCCTGCTCAGGCCACGAGCAGCCATTTTGCCAATTGATGATGGTTTTTTTTTTGTTGTTTTTTTTTTTTTTTTTTTTTTTAAACTTTTTTTTTTAAACTTTAAGAAATGTGAGCTTTTCAAAATCTTCAGTGTGTACAGTCCTAATAATGTAGTCTGTAATAAATAACTTTCTCACAGGCTATCTTTCGATTCTTGTTTGAAGTAGACAGTTGGACATACACAGTTTAAATGTTAATGGGGCTTTTTATTGACAAACAGTATAAAGGTTAATAGAGCTTTTGAAACATGCACATAAATGCCTACAAATATTGCAGACATTGGTACTGCCAGTAAGTGGCAATGTTTCTCTTTTATAGTAAGTTGAAATAAAGCCCCTTTACATTTAAATATTTAAGCCTATGAATACTACCATTCTTAGAAATTTGAATGCAAAAGGCTTTATGCTATTTTTGTTGATATTTTGCATTAGTTTGGGCCTAAATAATTAAAACTTCATTTGATGATCATTCTCATCTCTCTGAGGGAAATTCTATCAAGATCACTATAAAAATTAAGAATGTGAAAAAAGTATTTATGCATAGAGTTTGAGATGAAGCTCCAATAAAATACCATGCTCTCTACTTAAGGAACTTGAATTTTGTATTGCTGTGATTAAATATATGGGGAAAAACCAAAGTGTTGTAAGACTTATAATAAATTGTACATTTTCAATACATGTTTATTTTAAGCTGGTGAATGTTAAGAAAGGTATTGCTACTTTGGGGGAATGTATGAGAAGGAAATGCACATGTCCTTGTGCCTTGAGGGGACTACCAGATATTCTGACCTCTGAATTGTGGGACTTGCTGATGATGACTGACCTTAAACATTGGAAATGCTGTTAATAAAAAGAAAAAGGAAAAAAAAAAAGTGTTAATGCTTGCTAATTTAATGCTTGTTTCTAAACCTAGGATTTGTCCAATGTCTCTTCTCAAGATTTTCTTTTCTTTGCCTTCTGCAGCACACTGGCGGCCTCCTTGCTTCCTGCCCTGTGTCTGAGCTTTATTCTGCTTCTGAAGTGTTTATTCCTGAGAAAAACTATAGCTTGCAGTTGTTTCTCACTTGGCAGAGAAGTCGTGGTGCTCTTTGAGAACACAGGGAAAACTAACGCATGAGATAATTCTCTAAAGCAGAACTGACGTACTAAATGTCAAGAAATCAGTATCTCCGACTATATTTAGAAACCAATAATCAGATACACAGATCCAAGCAGAGAAATCAGCAATGTGGTCTCTCAGATCCCCAGAGCTACATGCGTAACAGGAGGCTACACTGAGGTCTTGCGCATGCTAGCCATGAACAGTCTGGGGCACTGGGACGCAATACTGGTATGAACGTGGTGGTCTGCATGGGCAAACTCTGGCCTCCAGCTGCTCAGCCCAGGTCCCAGGTCGTACCTGGTACCTCTGCAGTCTTCACAGCCCTTCACCCACAGAGCTGGCATGGCGAGAGCTCTGGCTTGTTGGCATAATACAGCATGTGGCTCTAGAGGATCTCTGTACAGTGTGACTGTTCTAGTGCTTTTCAGGGCAGAAATTGGCAGATTCAGTTCAGGATGACCTTCTGTACTTTTAAGTTGAGTATTTAGGTATCATTTGCTCTGCATATCTAAGGTTTGCAATTGGTTTTGTGTTCTTAAAAGCAAGACTTCAGTACCAGTTGGACTGGCCTTTTCAGTATTTCCTATTGAAAATGTCAGTCAAGGCTGCTTGTTGCATCTTTAATGAAATTATGTTCATAAGAGAATAAAAGTAGAATGGGACTAACATTTAGATGTTGACTCCTACTAGAAAACCTTCAAGGCTCAATGTTTACTATTCTTTTTTGCAGGCACAATAGTGAAAGAATGATTAATTCATTTGCTTGGTGAGCTAAATATGGAAAATGGCTGAATTCTGTTGGAAATGAGAGTAGGGCCTCCAGATAAAGATGGTATTGCATGTTGCTTTATTTTTCTGTCAAAAGCAACAATGAATATTATGTATATTTGGTGAGCTCATCAGTGATGCACAGAATTCTATTGTTTAAGAATGAAATGGATCATTAATATTGAATTTTACAATTTCTTTATAGATGGTTCAGCTTAGTTTCTAAAGCACCATCTTTATTAGATGGGTGTCAGATTCCAAGAATGAGTGGTTTTGATCAGTAAGCAACAATGTTGCTAGATAAAGATACAGCAATTAAAAAACCAAATATGCTTAAAAGCAAGAAACCAAACACTTAAAAAAGAGAAATGAGCATTTTTAGCAAGGGTGGAGAAACATAGGTTTCTTCATAGTTAATAGTCTTGCATTTATTTTTAAAATCTAAATTTCAATATTTGCTGAGTTGAACTACTTAATTTAAGATACATAGTTGTATGAGTCAGATTCTTGGGGTTAATTATTAATTTGTTTTTCTTGATTAAGAAAGGTAGGGGAAAAATGATAATGTCTGTAGGTCCTTGGGGCTGAACAGGGGGTGATGTGCCCAACATGCCAGCCAGCTCGGTGCTTCCCTTCCTACGCAGGACAGAAATTCAGGAGGACATCTCTGAAATTAATGTTAATGCTTTAAGCACCTATTTACTGACTGAGGCTCCCCCCTCCTACCAGGTTACTTTTTAAAAAGCAGAATAGCTACGATCCTCGCCAACTTTAACTTACCAAAGAAAGAAAAGAAAATAAGAAAATTAATTCAGTCAAGGCTGACAGCAAACATGCCATCCTCTGATATGACAGTTCAATACTATGGTGCTAGCCTTAGATATTTTGTTTTCTATCAGCAAATATGTCCGTACTGTGAAAATAGGATGGCAATGCTGTGAGCCTCCAGCACCACCCATCTGAGACCACAACTTGATTTCTGCCACTGTTCTTGTGTGAATTTTGTTCTTCAGATTTTGAAAGCACAGCTGTAGAATTAGCAGTCTTAATAAGTAATGAACACCCTTCTCAGCGTTCTGCTGAGGAAACATACACTCAGCACGGAGGATTTTGAAGGTGAGATGGCTCTGGAAATCCTACCAGACATCTAAGGAACTGACTTGTCCAGAAATGCTGAGGCTGAATGTGGAATTGAACCCTGAAATGACTGATGTCTAATTTTCCACCTATTCAGTATTCCCTACTTTGTACAGTACCTGTATTTTTTTATTTTTTTTTTTTCAGTCTGAAAGTAATTTAGATTGGGCTTCTTGCAAATGTAGATGCAATAAAATGAGTGGTGTGGAGAAATCCTGAAAGGTAGCAAATTCCCTGAGCTGAGCACCACAGCATCAGCTCACATCACCCAGTGGTGCGTTCACATTACGTGTGGCAAGTCATGTTTTCCTTGCAGAGAGATTGGTGGCTTTAGAAAATCTCTGAAAGTCTCTGAAAATCCACTAAATCTATTTCTGGTGCATTAGTAACTGATGACCAAACTCTAATTTTTTTTTTACTCTTAATACCAATGAGTTTAGTCTCTGCCACTCAGCCATTTATTTAAACCTGGAACAGGCCCGTACGTCCTTGTACAAATGACAAGCAGCTCTGTGCTAATCAGCATTCCCTGAGCCTTCATGGATTAGTATTAGCAAGTGCAACTTCTTCCCCTTGAATGTTTTACAGAGGTTTTTTTGAGCTTTTTACATCAGCTAGCTTGTCCTTTCAATTTTCTATTATACCTTTTGTAATTGCTTTCTGTCTATATTTGATACATTTTTGCTTTACTTCAGTAGCTTCCATTATCATTTTTAACTGTTTGCTATTACTAGGATCAACATGATTGCATTATTTACTCTGTTTGCTTTAAATATCACTTTTTCCTTGTTCTCTTCCCTCCTCTCCCTCCTCTCCTATCTTTCTGGGAATATTTAAGCTCAGCAACATGATGTTGTCTGAAGTCTTATTTGTTACCTTCATAGCCTAAGACCATGATTACTCTAAGCCAAATGATCTATTATCATAAAACATGAAACAACCACCAGACCATTATTGAATTTATCATATCTAAGAGCTCAATAAACAGTGAAAGATAAACCTGTTTTTACTGCCTGTGGAAGTCAGCAGGTTCTTTCCTCCTTTAATTCTCACTTTTGTCAATACTAGAATAATTAAATTTCTATCATGAAGAATGTAGCTTTTTCACAGGTCTCTCATCACACTGAGTCTAGCTATTTTTTTTTTTTCTTTTAAAGCATAGGGTTGTGGTAAACAGAAGGCACAGAAGAAATAAATGGGGGTTTAAATAAAATGCAGAGAAAAGAACTATTTTTTTTCCTACAGTCTCTAGTGTTTGCTGCCTTAAAATGGTTTCTACAGCAGTCCTTAGGAAGCAGGTTCATGTGCTCCATTCTGTACTGTACGGCTTGCTCTTTCCGAATGGAGGGGATGGGGATGCTGCCTGGACCCTCCTATCCACTTTCCTCAGTACATGATGTGTGACAGACATGGATGATTTCTCTTAGCAGGCAAACTCAAGAGTTCATTAAGTGCACATCTGCAGGCTTGGGGCCTGGGTTGTTTGTTTTCTGCAACGCAGACAGGCTTGACAAAGTTTAACCAGCACCTGCGATTCCCAGCCCATCTGAAACAGCCCTCTCTGTCACTAGAGGAGCAAAGCTCTTTATGTGCAGAGAGAAACATTATTTTGTTTTAATAAGCATGGAAATTGGATGCAAATTTGCTTATGCATTTAAAATTGGAAATGGTGTTTCCCTTCTATTCTGTGCACCAGCTGTACGTACCGTTACCCTTGGGGAGGCCTGGTGCGATTGTGGAACAGAAGTGTCATTCTTTCTGGCATAGGGGAAGGCAAGACTAACTTTAAGTAGTAAGCGTCAGCTCTGAAACAAGCTCTGTAAGAATTGTAAGCTTGTATTAGCAAGGATTCATGCGGCTATGCACGCTCATACAAAGCTCGGTGCAGCAGTCCAGCAGTGATCTCTAAAGCCATGGTGAGCAGATGTGGAATTTGTGACACACAGTAAAGTTAGAACTCCACAAAATAAAAAAGTTTTTAAAAAATGTATTCCCATGTAGCTTTTCATGTTTATAGCTGTATAAATCTCATCCATGATTGTGTAATGCCTTCTGCAACGTCACTCATTAGCTGTCTTGTTGATTAATCCTGCTGTCTTTCAAAAAAAAATTGCATGCCTGTGGACGTTGGGAAACAAGACCATCAATTTCAAGTTTTAGAATATGGACGGACTTCGTGAAGTGACAATTTTTCTTTCAATGCTTTTTGTTTCTGGTGGATGCCAGGGTAGAAGACTAGAGAGAAATCTTGGTGCTTTGGGAGCTAACTTTGATTTGTCTGTGTGTAACTTCCAGCTCTATGAGCTGGCGCTTTGGTTCATGAAGATTCAGATCTTTGGCTGAGATTCATGTATGGAGCAGTTCAGGCATTGTGGAAAAGACAAATCAAATCTCTTCTCTCCCTATTCACGTGGTACCTCACAGAATTGTAGCAGTGCAGAAGGGAGAAACAGCTAGAGAGACACAATACTGTTAAACAACTATGTGAAACCACAACAGATACCCACAGATCTTGGGGGAGAAGAGGATGATTAATATCATCAGCACTGAAGCTGATTTGCCTGTACATCACAAAACCCTAAATAAAAACACAAGAGACTTATCCTGTACTCACTAAACATGAATATTCAATAAATTTAATGGCTCAATCTTGAATGCAGGCATTTGTCCTTACTGGTATCTGAATTAGACACCTAGCTTATCCTTAATTGGTCACTTTTTTTTCTTCTTTTATTCTTATTATGAAAGTAAGGGGCTTCTAGGACATGGTTAGCCCAGTGGTGCTCATCACCTTAGCTGGATGCTCTGCTGTCACACACTGACATTTTCCTCATCTTCATTAAAATATGAGCAGACTGCTATCTTTCTCTGTAACTAGGCATGCTGGAGCACTGAAGGCCAACGTTTAGGGATATTTAAGCACTTAAGAGATGGAATTTCTAAAAGGATTTAGGCAAGCAAGGCCATTGTTTCACAGGGTTTTAATAATAATTAGAGAATTATATACTTGAAAATATCTAATAAACACCCATCTGCATTTTCAGGGACCTCGGTAAATCACTTGACACTTCGGTCCTGTGAGCCCAGAACTGCGGTCTCATAGCACTTTTTACTCTGCCTTCTTAAGCTACTTTGTCCTTTTTGCCACATGTTACAGTACAAGAGCTGGCGCTTTCAGCATTCCTGACTGACAGCTCCAAAGCAAGGTGGAAGCCATTGCAAAGGCCCTTTGAGGGACTGGGACGCTGAGGCAGGATGTTCCAGCAACACTCAGACACTTCAGCAGCAAGTCAGGTCATCTGCCTCCTAATCCTGCCACAGGCACTTCTCAAAGTAGGAGTGGGGGGAATCCAGGCTTTGAAAATCAAGCAGTAGGAGTTACAAAAGGAATATAATATTCATTATAAAAAGAACATCTCTGCTTCTGGCCCTTGAAACCTCATACCATCTCTCCCTGCTGTGTGTTTAATATATAGAATAGATGACTATTTCATAAATGAGCTGTTGCTTTTCCTGCATCCATTGCCACAAGGGCACTGGGTAGTCAAACACTCATCACCTGGCTGCAAGCATGATCTCTCTTAAAAAAACCTGAGGCTATGCAAATGTTTGTTGTGTAGGTTCAGGCTTAGACATGGACTTGTGTGTAAATACAGCTTCAGTGTTTAGGTATGTTTCTGTTGCACTTATGTAGGCAGATCTTCTACAGCAAAAAAAATGCAAAATACTGAAAAAGCTCAGCTTTTCAATAAAGAAAAGATGGCCTACAAAATTAGCACGCTTCCTCTTTGTTATAGTCTTCAGCCATTTAAATATCAGCTGAATAAATATGGAAAGGAAGTGGCAGAGAAGATAAAAGAAGAGAGCACAAACATATTTAGCTTTCTAGCTTTTATTCCTTATTGTGCTGTGCAATGATTCTTTTCTCCATCAAACTAATTAGCAAAAAACTCCATCCATAAAGCCCTGCCTGAACTTATTGTTAGGTCGATGACCTCATGTTCTTTCTGGTAGTGAATGCTGTTTGTGATTATTACATTCATTAATTTTTATATAGGAAATAATACCTCTGCCTTGATCTATATAAACACATAGATCTATGTTCCAAATCAAACTTCCTCTGTACCATGTGCTGCTGCTAGGTGGGAAGCAGAGAGCTACTATAGTGTTAAATCAAGTTAAAGAATGCAATTTCATAAAAATAACCAATGGTAGTTAGTGCTTGTTATATTACGGAAGATAAACTGGGGCAGGCAAGTTGCATTGATTACATATTAGATGATTGTCACTTTGAAAACAAAACATTCGGTATGTCCTGACTACGGACATGGATGTACTCTTAAGACAGCTGGGCTCTCTTCCATATGCTTAAGATACAGCATCAGATAAGGCTGGACAATGATCCACATTCACTGGTCTTGACCTTATTGCTCAGACTGTTATAGATCCTCCCCACAGCGATGATGATGGTAATCTGGAGGACGAAGCCCTGGGGTGAACATTGCAATGCTGAGCACTAGGTAAAATCAAGGGCAATTCAAAGAGAGCTCCTCTCTCTGACCTGTACAAAGACAGTGGGGTCCAAAAGTCCTCTGCTAACCCAGATTTGATTATCAAGCTGGCCATACGGAGAGTGGTGCTCATGTGAAGCGATTCTCTCCGAATCAAGCTGGGCAATTACTGTAGGTACACCACTGTTATTATGCAGACTTCCTTCCTCTAAAATACCCCACTAAGAGTCCATGAAATCCAGTGACTCCATCTTTCCCAGCTGTGGTTCCCAGAGGTTGAGAGCTCATGTGTGAAACAGAAATGGCAGTGCTGATGGAAGTGAGAGGCACTTCTCCTGCTGTCTTTTCTCATACAAAGTCCTTAGATCCGATGACTTTTGCTACTTTCCATCTGCTAATCCTAAATCCCCAGTGCAGAATTGTCCCACAAATTCATTCAGTGCTGACTTTTCTATAGCATATTTCATGCTGAAGTGTTTGCCAGTTCACAGACTATGTTTCATTCTTACGTGGAGAGAGAAGAACTTAATTCCACATGTTCAGGAAGATCCACACCCCTGCATCTCTCAGACTTCTGGTGGACAAAGCCTTTGGATTTACCTTCAAGAACACAGCATGGTACTTCTGAGATCTGGGAAAAAGGGGCAGATAGAAAGCCTGTATTGCCACTGAAATCCTTAGTTTTGCATCTTCTTCTAAAGGCAGGAGCTTGAATTTTATTGACTTAAGATAGATCAGAGAGAGCTGATCTTGTAAAAAACACAATGACATAGCTCTCCTGAGCATTTGACAACTTACTTCCTCAAAGTAAATCTTAAATATTTTCCTTTCTCCTTACACGACCCCTTTTTAGGTGTATTGCATCAGTTTTGTTCTTCATATCACAAGAGGAGAAGAGCAACAGATGTGGCACTCTATTTTTCAGGGTTTTGCAAATCTTGCCTGGGGATATTTGTTAGTTTCTGGTTTCTTCTAATTTCCTTCCAATTGAAAGAATAATATATAATAGGGTGAAGCCATCTGCATATTTGTACTTCTCAGATGAGGATTATTTCATTTGCAAGAAGCTTAATAGAATTCTGAAGAATCAGATTTGTTCATTTTAGGGAATGGGTCAACATTTCTGCTTAAAAAATAATTACTAGAATATAGCACATTTGTGAGACCTTGCCTGGATTGAGAACCGCCCCCGCCCCCTCTCCTCCTCCCCCATTCTCATGAGAGCTATTGGTCCTTTTGCCATTTGTAAAACCGACTCTAAAATGATGGCTTTAGTGATTAAAGACTGAAAGAGGTCTCAGAATAACCAATGGATCTCCAGCATATGTTAATATATTCTGATTGGAAAGGTTACTTCCATTTATATTCCAGAGGAAAATACTTTGTGACTTTATGGCATGTAATAATTTTTTTTTTTTCTACAGAAGCTAAGTACTCTGGTTAACACTCAGAATAAGAATCTAAAAAAATTGTGATGCATTAAATTAATGAGGAAGTGTTGATTTCAATAAAAACACATTTTAAAGGACTAGAAATAAAGAAACATACTGCTAAAGCCAATATTTTATCTTTAGTAATTTTTTCATGCTATATCATATATGGTAAATTTCACAGTACAATGATAAAATTAAAAAATGGAACAAGAATTTTTAATTTAATAAGAACAAGTTTGTATTTGCCTAAAAAATTGCTGGAAATTTAATTTTGTTGTATTTTTATGTTTTTTCATTTCACGCTGTAACAGAAAGAAACCTGAAATTGCCAGATCTTTCTCCTGGAAAGGAAACTTTTATACTCAAATAGCTCCAGCCAGAGCACCCAAAATATTTTGCAGTGAGCCAAGACTTTTCTTGAAAGCTCACATTGATGCAGGCCAACTGTCTAATCTGAGAAATTCAGGTGGACATGTGATACACCCGGCACTCCTGGCAGGCAGCAGGGTCCTTCATCTATGTCTTTGGCATTGTGAGAAACAGGCCTCTCTCCCTGCAGAAATTTGCTGCCTCATCCTTCACCCTCCTCAGGGGAAATCTATCAGTAAGGTAAATTAGGTCTGAGCAGGAAAGAATTTTCCAGCTCCCTAAAGTGGTTCAGAGCTTGCCATTTTTTCCCTTCCTTTTCCAGGCTAGGGCATAAATAAGGCCTTCCTCAGTTTTTCCCCTAAAATATTTTCCACTCCTTTACATTCAGTCCCACCTTTGCCACTTGAAGCACTCATTTGGAAAGTAGGAAGCCATTCAGACTCCAGTCACTCCTCTCTCCTAGACTGGGTGAAGGGGATCTTAGCATTTTAAGGTGTTTTAAACATAAAGCTAGGAGACACAGTGATCTGGGCTGTGAATTAGCTGCTGCAGTGTTACACTCAGCACAGGAAAACCTGAATAAATAAATTAGGGATGGTAGCTTCACAGTACCCTGGTAAAAAGCTACTAGCACTGAAGGGAACTAGTTTTTGGGAGCTCAGAAGTCTCTACAATACTCTGCAGTTGGGTGGCTGTGAGCATCCCCTCAGCTGACAACAATAACAAGTTCTGCAGGTGCAGATAACAAGAATCCCATGCAGTATTTGGAATTGCAGGCAGGACAAGGAAAACCCAAATCTCTGAACAGTCCAACCTGTTGAAGCCACAAGGATGTTTTAACCAGGAAAAGAGATAAATAACCACATAGCTTTATTACAGCTCATAATGTGTAAAGTACCAGACAAGCTATTACTTAGAGCATGGGTGCTAGTAGCATCCTGGGAAATAGTGTGTGCAGTGCATGTAGTGCTAGCAGGACTATCTAACTGCCTGTGTCAGCCTTGCAAAGGGGGAGAGGGCCTCTGCCTGCTCTGCAATATTTCTTTTGCTGCATCACTAGGCTTGTGCAAACCGCTGAAAGAAGAAAGATCCCCTAAAGGATGTGCTTCTTCCCCTGCAGAAAAAATATGAACCCCAATTCTTGTACTCCAATAAATGCCTCCTGGGCTGGTCAGCAGCATAGGGACAAAGAGGAGCAACATACCTTCCTTGCTTCCAAAATATTTCCCTAATTATTGATGAATATCTCAGAGGACCACCACCTGTACCCTCCTCTTCCTCACTTTTAAAATAACCTGGCTGATACAGCTCTACTGCTTAAGTTTATGCTGGCATCAGCAACTTTACTGGATCGTTCACCTTTCAGCAACTCCCCAGCCAGGGTATGGCCCAGAGCAAGGGGGTGGAGGTGAAAGCCCTGCTTGTTAGTGAGATTAATTGTGGCTGTGAGCTGGTATAAAAGGCCCAGCCCACAGACAGGTGAAACTTAGGTTTAGGATTGTTTGTGAGAGAGGAAGCCTAGAGAGAAAGACTGATGCAGTCTGGGGCCTGCAGTGGTGGAGAGACCTGGCTATGACCAAATTCTATGCAGAAGCAGGAGCTGAGAATTTTCCCCTGTGCTGGGAGAAGGCCATGCTTGAACCCCCAGAAACCTGAAACTGTAAAGTAAAAAAACCATTGCAATCAAAAGACTTAAACCTTGTGAGAAAAGAGGAGGAGACAGTGAGGAGATAAGCCTCTCCTGCACAATGAGGTAAGCTCTTCCACCAGGTACTTTGTCACTTTTGGGGACAGTATTGTGCCTCAGCACTTCTATGTGTAGGAGTGGATGTAGCTGCCATCTGCGGGGTAATAACAGAAGCACTGGCTTCCAGTTACTGCAGTTACTGTGACGTTGTTCACTGGTATTGGACACTTTCTTTTATGGATAGTGAATTACTTTCTCTCTAAAAGAATGGGGCGTAGCACTTTGTGCAAAAGCTTAACAGAACAGCAGTCTTGCACATCTTACTCAACCTGTTCCAAGAATCTGCTGCATCTGTCTGGAGATAAGTTGGAAAGCAAGGAACTCCTGGGCTTTGTAAGACAGAGAAAGCTTGCTCATTTCAAATGTGTTCTGGGCCTTCCTCTGCTCAGCTCTGAACTTACTGGTCAGAATGAGCTCTTCAGGTGCTATTTTGCATTGTGCTGCAATTGCTGTAGATGAGTGGTACTCTGCTGAATACTACTTCTTTTGACTGGGGATCAAATTATTACTAAAATGAAGACGCACTTGCAAGCTAAGTGCTTAAACTTGCAGACTTGTTGGAGTTAACTTTGAAAAATCACTTTTCTTCCCCAGTATTTTTTTTGTTTTAATATTCTTCTTTCAAGTCTTGCTGTTACTGGGAGGAGTGAGGAATACACTGGTTTCATTATCATTACTTCAGAATGGGGGGCAGGAGATCGTAACAATCCTATTTCACACTTTTGTGACTTGCCATGTGGTGATGACATAGGCCCTCCAGCAGGAAGTACTACCAAGTGGCTCTCAATTTGTGCTGAGCCATATTGCAATTCTCAAAACTCTGTTTTCTGTGGTGTGTATAACCTGGTACTCCCTAGACCTTTGTAAATAATTGATATTTACAATTCCTATGCAGTAAGTTGAGTATTTACAGCGGCATCTCTCAGAAGTCCTGCCTTCTACCTCCTGCTTGTTCTTTTGGTCTCAAAGCAGAAGTTGTTTAATAGGCACAGCAATAATACACACCCCAAACCAGAAAACTAGAGCTGCTTGATAGTATAGTGGAGTTTTAGTAGGATATAATTACGCATGAATCCCAGGCAGCACACAAGACTTAAAATGCATCTTCTGAAAAGGGAAAGTTATGTTTAATCTTGACCCACTGTGATGTAAAAGAAAGAGATAATCTCCTGTGTGCCACTTGTGATCTAGAGCAGCTGTTCTCTCTGTTATTGCTTTTCATAATCCTTAGTGTGCATATGCTTGCTCTCAGGATTGCAATATGAGATGATGTGGCTGTGAACCAAGCAGCATCTTGAGTGTTGAGTGCTTTCAAGAAAGGAGAGTAGAGCCTTGCTGATAAAATGAGACCCCAAGTATCAAAACATATCTGATCTTTCTTGAAGCAGTAGGAAGAATTGTACAATAGTTGAATGTGACCATGCTGGAGCACAGATTGATGCTGTACAGACTTTTGATGACTAGGTGTTAATGTGTGCAGAACAGAAAGCTGAAGAGCAGTGATTAAGTGTAGTGAGCTGCAGTGAAGAGCCAATAAATGGAAAAATTTGGAGGTGAAACAAAAACCACTGTCTTAGTATTCCTATTTAAAGTATCAGCTGAGTCAATAATATATCTCTGCAGACAGCATTTAATAAGTGTCGTGTACAGACGTGATTTCCTGGTATGTTACATGTGAAACATTCTTCATGGGTTGACCCAGTGTGCATCCTAGGAATGGGCCAAAGATATT
This sequence comes from Ardeotis arabs, assembly GCA_011801015.1. Classification (NCBI taxonomy): domain Eukaryota; kingdom Metazoa; phylum Chordata; class Aves; order Otidiformes; family Otididae; genus Ardeotis; species Ardeotis arabs. Next base: position 14,377 of record JAAGAY010129048.1, read on the forward strand.
TTTTTTTCTGTTTCATTTGTAGTAAGCAGAAAAGATACCATAAATAAATAAAATCTGGGAAGAGTCATTTATACTTTTCAGGTTGCTTGTCAGATCTGAATATGATAAACATTAAATGACAGCAATTTCAGTATAAAGTCAATTATCTGTGTGTAGCAAATTAAAATTAGACACATTCTTTAGTCTGGAAATTCATCCTAATGGAGAATGCAATTTGCTTCCTACTGAAGAGTAGTGTGTCTCTTGGGTATAGCATCAGTGTGCATCAGTTCAGGAGGAGTATTGACTTGACAGGCATGGGAAGTCATTGACTCTCTGCTCCCTAATCCTGCTGGAGAGCTTTTACAGGAGTAAGATAGCAAGATTTTATTATTCAGAATGCTGATTGAAAGCTCTGAGCCTTTAGAATACAAGTGTGGCTTTTAATTTCTTTTAAGAACTGTCAGAATTTCTCCAACTCATGTGCTTATAGATTCCGGAAAAGAGTGTAACAAAAAATAATGTAGAGTTACTGGAATACTTTTTCTGTTGTTTTTATAGAGGAACCAAACAAGAACAGAGTTCAGAAGTGGAGTCAGGGCAATTAAAAGAAAACGGAGTTATGTCTCCTGAAGATGTGCTCTGAAACATACTCTAATTCTGAAAATTCACCACAATAGCATTTTCCTCCTCTCCTAGAATTGGAGGAAGGAAATGGTGGTAGGTTTTTTCAGAGTTTAAGATAGAGACATAGATTTTAAAAATATTTTTGATTTTGTTTCTGCTCTCACGTATAACCTATACTGACACCTTCACTTCTCTCTGATGTTTTCCTTTCCCATGCTTTGTTTTTTTTACTAATCTGAGATACTTGAATATTGTAGTTGCTTATCTGCTATCATTAGCATAAAACAAGATGCCTTCAGTTTATTTAAAAAAAAAAAAAAAAAAGAAAGGTTAATTGTAAGAAAAATTGAGAAACCTGTAAATTTGGATGTCATGTCTGCACCTCCACTCATCATTATCTTCATACTCAGCTGGAAATAATGTATGAACCATCTGAGGATGGGGTGGAACTTCCACCTGCTGTGTGGATCAGGTTTTTCTAAGACATATTCTCCGGCTCACAGATATGTATCTTGTATTTCCAATGGCTTTGACAGAGTTTTCAGAAATTGTAGAAATATCCAGTTCTAATGCTGTGAATGCTTTTAAAGGGAAGAATTCTGAATCTGCAATGCTTTTAAAGTTACTTTCTGATAGCGTGCCAATTGTAATCTGATGAGCTACTGGTCTTGAGACTGTCCGTAAAAAGTACATCAGAATGACCCTCGGTAGCATTTGATGCTCCCTTAACTTCTGCAATGCTTTTCTACCTTTTGCAGTCTGAGAAGGAGAGGACATGTACCAGAGGCAAACTTAAAAAATAGAATAATAATCCAGAATCAAACTATTAGACAAAACATCCTCTAGTTTGTTTTGAGAGACTGGAAGGATTGTGGTAGAGAAAACAGGGGCAGGTTTACTCTCTGGCATTTGTTGTGCTGGACTGTGTGTCATGCTGCGGTATAAACTGCCCCATCCTGCACAGACAGGGTATGTTCATATTTCACTAATGGCAGTTCATGTGAGTATATCTAAGCTGCCTCTAACCTACCTGTAGTAGTCCAGGTCTCAGCCTGTGTTGTAGAACAGGTTAGTATTTACCCATCTACTGAGATTTACCTACCCAAGAAGTTTCTGGAGAGCTGTAGTACTGGTATATGGCTGTCCTCCTTTCCTGGAGGAAGCCCACTGTAGCTCTGTGCATGATCCAGCTTCCTGTGCAGCTGCTTTCCTTCTTGCTGCTTTCCTGCCCCACACCTGCTGGGGACTTGTATGCTCATAGCAATGAGTGGCATCAAACTTTGGTACTTCTAGGGATCTTCTAGGGTCCAGGTAGGACTGACTGCCATCCACTTCAGAATCTTGCTAGCACAGAGAAAGGTTTCTAGCTGGTAGCTCCCTGCTGCCAGGTATTTTCAGTCAAGTTCTTCAGGGTCCTATTTAAGGAGGTTATCCAGCACACACTTACATTTCACATGTGCTTGTGTGCTTTGGATGAGAATGAACTTCAAGGAAACAAGAAAGGAATTTAAGTACTTAAATGGGACTCCGTAGTTACTTGCTAGACTCTTGTCTGTGGATTAATCTTCTTTAATATAATTCTCCCTGTCTTGCTTTTAAATAAGGTTCATGTGTATTTTCTCTGTTCTCATCCTGTCCTTTGGAGTAGTCAGCATTAATCATACCAGGTGCTGATTTCTTGATCTTTCTGACTGGGCACTTCTGGAGGTGATCTTTCTATGTGCTAGTTTCTCTCCTTTCCTGCCCCATCAGACACCATGGTGAATCCAAGTCCCTTCTGGTCTAGTGGAAGGTGTCCCTGCTCATGGTAGGTGGGTTGGAACTAGATGATCTTTAAGGTATCTTCTGACCCAAACCATTCTGTGATTCTGTAAGTGGCTCTAGGTCACACTTTTTCTTTGGACAACTAATGAGGCATCTTCTGGTGTGGTGGTGCATGTGATCTCATAAGATATGCTGCTGATCTGGGTCTGTTTTCCATGATGGTGCATGGGCAGTGGTAGGTCTGTATGACTAACTAGTCCCTTTTCTTGGAAACTGGAAAAAAAAGAATCTCTCTTGCAGTGAGGTCTGGAGTTAATGTGTAAAATTACAGTATTAATTCACTGACAGGTTTGCTTCTGCAAAATGAAAAACTGGAAACTAACACCTAACTTATTGGGAATATAGAAAGAAGATAAATCTTGAAGTGGGATCTTAATGACTATAATAATTATTTAATCTAAAGCACTTACAGGGTGCTTTGTGAAAGGCCCAATATCATGCAGCCTGGTGTAAAAACAGGTGCAGAGCTGGTGCTGGAGGAGGGTGGCAGCAGGGCAAGATGGCTGCCTGCCCTGTGTTGTGGGCAGTGCAGCCTCCAGTGGGGACATCTTAGTGGACTGAACTTGCTGTGAGTCAGCACAAACTTCAGATCACTGATCTGAGTATTGAGGAAAGATAAATACAACAGTTAAATAAACACTTCCCCTCCCTCGTCTTGCCTTTCTGCATCCAGGGCGCCTGGAGCTGTTAACAGCAGCCAGCACCCCTGCAAATGAGTGTTCCATGTTCATCCTTCCTGTGGCTGCGGGCACAGAAGATGGCGGCTGACATTACCTCAGGGCTGGAGCTGACAGGCTGTATGGAGTGGTGTGGCTGGGCTGAGGTACTGGTGATCCCTGTGGCTCAGTACTGAGGGTGCTTTGTGTCTGAGAGCTGAGCAAGGAGTGTGTGAAGAAGATTGTAATATCAGAATGATAACTTGTTTTTTGGTGTTTTGTTTTGTTTTTTTTTTTTCCTGCCCAAGATCCAGCCCACATAATAACAAAGTAAGGTTTGTAGGGAGATGTAATATCTCTTAATATACCAATAGGTGCAGCTGGAAAAACCGGCAAGCTTTAGACTATGTGATGTTTTTCTTTCAGGAAAGCATGTTTTCCTCGGGTTTCTACACTCTCAGCAGTGTAGTGGCTGCTCCTCCCCACAAGATGGCGGGAAGGTGCTTGCTGCTGTCCTTGGGGAGACATGGCTTCCAGCCGCGTGTACAGTGCACATACCAGTTAAAGAATTTGGTGATGCTTCAAGCTTTGCAAATAGGGTTATTTTACAGTATTTTGCTTTTCCTGTTCCTAAAACTGTGCTTCTACTGCTGGGAATACTCAAGTTGTTTGGGGATACCTCTGGACCCTTACGCTTATTCTGTAGCATCTGGTGTGTCTTGACAGACTGCAGGCATTTACCTGATAAATCACTTTGCTCTTGCTGAGTTCAGTGGGGCTATTTAGGTGAGTAAGAAACCCTTGCAAGCATGTGGTTTTCTAGATCAAGGCCTTATCTGATGGATTTTGTCTAAGATAGGCTGTCCTGCTTGCTGCAAGTCTGGTAGGTTTTTTTTTCTTTTAAAAAAGTTGACAGAGGGCAAACACCTGTACTCAAAACCAGCTGCTGCAATGGCTCTTGCAGGGGTGCCGCACAAAATGTACTCTGTGTACACTTGTCTTGGATTTCGAGGGAAATGTAAGCAAAGTCTGCAATCAGAACTCCAGGGTGACCAGCCAGGGTGAGAGTTGGAAAAGATGGTATTTTGTACTGTGGCACCTTCTTGCCTGAGAAGGCAGTAGGAAAGCACAGTCAAAGAGAAAAATCCTGACTGGTACATTCTAAAAGCCCAGTATATGTAAAACAGTGTGTGGTATGTATAAAAGCCTGCCTGTGGTTTATGCTGGCCCTTTTGCAGGGTGGGCTGTACCAGTGCAGTCTAGTCCCAGCCAAGCTTTCTGTGCTTGCTCACCAAACCTATTCATTATTGAGCAAAACTCTGTAACAAATGTTTGATCATCCTCCCTGCTGTAAGGAGAAAGTTCCTTTAGTCAGCTGAATCTAGGAAATGTGTCTGAAAGATTTCCTATGCTGTTAGTTCAAAGGGTGCTTGAACAAGGTCACATCTCCTCTGGAACTATTTTAGGAGAAAGAGCGCTACTTAAAATCAAAGTACTTTATTTATGTAAGTCTATTTTACTATTGCATGTTAAGGAAGCAGTTAACCTTAAGTTGTTCTTGTATTTAAAGAACTACTGTTAAGCTTTTTTTTTTTACTTGCGGGCTCTTACAAGTTTTAAGCACGTATTTACAGAATTTTATTCTCAAGAGAAATGCAAACAACTTGCCAGTCATTCCTGTCTGACAGGGACCTGTCACTAAATGACACTTCCTCTTTGAGGGAGACTGGGGAAAAAAGCAGACATGTAGCAAAGCCTTTCTCCTCCTTGAAGGCATCCTGCCAGTTGGCAGTGACTGTGTTCCAGCAATGGAAGACTTTGGCAGGCAGCAGGGTGAGATGTGGTTGTTGAAAAACGGGCTGAAGTAGCAGCAGCTGGCAGCTTGAAGAATTTCTGACAGTGTGATGATAACCTGTCTAGTACTGTCATCCTCTGAGCTCGGCAGGACCAGAAGAAATCCTGATGACCTAGGGAGGATATGGAGAAGTTGTGGGTTTTTTCTACTTTACTGAAGAATTATTTTCTTGCAGCATGAAGGACTATTTTAGCATTTGCAGAAATAAAGCCACAGCATCTTGACTGGCTGCTAAGGACAACTTGACTTAAGTGTTACACTTTAATTTTCAAAGGAAAAAAAAAGAAATAATCAGCTTGAGTGTCATGTTTCTTTCAAAAATCTTATTGCTACAGCAAATAACTATCCCTTTAAGGGGAAGAAGTTGAAGTTACCCCTTTTTCATTTAATGCATGAATTTGGCAGTGCACTGGCAGTTCATTTCAGTTTGGTAAAAATGATCTCCAATGTAACTGAGAAAAGATCAGATGAAATCTTAAATGGGAACTGGATGATTCCTGGGTAGAGAAGCAGGCAATGTTCCCAAGTGATACGGACCTCTGGAGCTGTGAAGATATGGGGTCAACAGGGACAACTACTCCCATCTCACAGGTCAGATAATTCTGCCGCCACTATGAGCACTACTGAAGGGTGCCTAATTGCTGTTTAAATGAATACCTGAACTTCACAGTTGTGAAGACGCCAATGTTTTCCTCTGGGTTGAAGGCCTTTTAGTCTGTCTCTGGTAGTGTTTGGCTGGCATTTTGGAGAGCAGCAGTATTGACTGTCCAAATGAATTATTCCATGCAGCCCGACTAAAGCTAAATAGGCCCCACTTTTCCCTTCTGGAAAAAGTGTGTGCCAAAATGAGGCCTATTATGGTGGTCATTGAGAGATGAAGCTGGCAGACAAACTCATTTTAGCATTTGGTCTGCAGATAAGACACAAACTTGTATTTAGATCTTGAAAAATGAATTAAACCTGTCTCTGCTGAGTGGAAGAGATGCACTGAAGAGATTTGTATAGAACTGATAGGTTTCTAGGGCTAATCCCAGGTATTGTCCTGCAAATAGACAGATGGATATGTATGGCTTGTATCTAGAGAAGCCTGCCCATCTGCACTAAGTATGGGCCTGAATCAAAGTAATGGAGTGGAAGTCGTCCTCTTGGGAATTATGGGCAACTTTTAAATTTTAGAACCAAGTCTTATATTTCAACTTAGTCCAATGCTTTTCTCAACAACCATTATTTCTCATTAGCAGCTACCTAAAAAAGCTTTGGAAGCTGTCTTAGACTGTATTTTACTCTGTTATATTAATATAAGTATTTAGACAGTGCCAAGTATTAATTAACATGAAAGATACCAGGAATTGACTGAACCCTCTGCAAGTAATTTTATTAATATGCTTAATCCTTTTTAATGACATATTATAATTATTTGGGTACATGTTTTCCTAGCACATTTAACACTTTCGGGTTTATTCCTGGAGTTTAGCTTATCTCTATTGTAAATGAAACAGTGGAGCCTGAGTTCTAGTTTTCTAACCTCTAGCTAAGCCTCTAAGCACTTCATTTAGAAGGAGCTGTTGTAAAGGGATGGCAGTGTGGAGACCATCATCGGGGATCTCATGAGCACAGGTGTGCATTTAGAGATGGGGAGGGAGGCCAGCCAGTGTTTCCTAAATAAAACTGAATCCTCTTTGAAGGTGTGCATCTGACTGCTTGGGGCGTTTCAAAATCCCATCTGAGGTATTTGCTTCAAATTGTTTTTAGCCAGATTTGATGTTCCAGTGACATGCTTGATCAAAATATTCATGGTGGAATGAATGAGTTCTTAGCTACTTGATAAAAGCCATGATTATATCTAAGGTTGTAGTTATGGTACAGTACACATCTGAGCTACAAGCTTGAGATACTGTTCCATAAAGCCAGTTTGACATTGAATTATGTTTTTTCAGATGACACAATTCCTTTTCCATCCTCCCTCACCCCTGCAATCCTTGGATGGATGGAAGGCTTCACTGAGTGCTTTGTCAGGCAACTGGCGTTCTCTGAATGGTGGCTGATAAGTGTGATGACCTTCCAGCGATAACAGATTTGCAAATAAAAAGAGCAAAGAAGATCATTTATACTTGCAAGGACAAGGACAAAATATACAAATCATATTAGAGATAAAGAAATCCTCAGGCTTTTGATGACAGTGTGTTTCTTGTACATGATGTTATCACAAGATGCTGCAGCTAGTTTATCTTGCAGTCTAATACACAGACTAGACATGCTGGTTTTAAAAAAACAATTCCAAATCAAAAGAGCTTGTAGGAATTATTTTTGCTATGTGCTTTTTTCTTCTCCTGGATGAAAATAGCAGTAAGGGCTAAAACAGAGTAGCAAACACACTCTGTAGTCTGGTGGCAACGGAGTCCCTTCCTTGTGATATTTTTTTGTTGTCCTTGTTTTTTGTTGATGCATAAGCAACATTAGATCAGAGCACAAAGTATAGGCTAGGCTTGCTGCTGTGGAGCTGGAATCTCAGATGATGTGAACTCAAACTAGTGGAGCACCAGCATTTTAGACATGCTCACAATTTTGCATGTACATGGTTTGTGTCACATTAAATCAGTTTATATTCCTATTGATTTTTGTAGTGGCTTTGAATCAGCATACCCTTGACAGAATAACATTTTGTTAATCAGGTTTTCTCTGAGACTGGTAGTATGCTGCTGGGTTGGATGTGCGCTGAAAGTAAACCACAAGGCTCAGACTTTTATTCCAAATTTCAAACAGTTACAAGCTATAAATTATGCCTTTGAAGTGTGTGTGCAGCTTTACAAATGCATGTGTAGTCATTGCAATAAATGTTGAGTTACACAGTAATAGGAGAATAATGCTTTAATTCTGGAGTAGTGCCTTGTTAATCTAAGCAGTGAGTAGGAGTGGAGGGGAAAAAAAGAGAAAAAGAATTTGGTTCTTGAAGCAATGTTTTATTAACTGGAAACAAACAGAACAACAAAAAAACCCCACCCTGCATAGCTATGAAGTTTGTCAGTGCGGGCAAATAATTAATTTTCATCCTACCCAATATGTTTTGATTTACAGTAATTATAGGAAAAGCAGAAATGTTTCTTCTAGGAATTATTTTTTCCCATTACTGTGTTGAGGATATTTACTAATGGCTGAACATAATGAATATTATTTTTCACTATCTGGGTTTTTCTTTAAATGGAGCTTGCTGAAGGCACTTCAAATCCATCCTCATTACTGTATCATACAGTTATTGTAAAACTCTTAATTAGGCATGATGCTTTTGTTGCTCTGCACTAAAAGGCTTGCTTTGCTAACATTGTGTGATTTCCCCAGTCACCTTTTTAGTGACAAATGTTTATTACAACAAATACTGTGAAGTATGTGGCAGAAAAGTTAAAGGAGTTGAATTCTGGTGCAGGAGGCTATTAGCAAAGCACTGAATGAATGGAATAGTTGGCTGATAGACCAAGTGTTGGTATTTGTTATCGCCAATGATGAAAACCAAGCAGTGTGCTGAGGATTTAGTTATGCCAGCTATGTGTTAATAATCATAGTGAGGCTGGAACCAAGTGTTGCATGCCTCCTTGCAGTGGTGTGGCTCTTGAGGACTTGTCTCTGTCCCTTTCTTGAGTATGTGGTTACTGTTCAGTGCAACATCCCTGCAGCTTTCTTGGGATGATGCAGTCTAAGCTCCCATGGCTACCTGAAGTAGTCAGCTGGCTCTAAGTCTTGATGGAGCACATGAGGTATCACTTGAACTGCTGTGTGTGGGTGTGAGCAGTGCAGTAAATGTTCTGGATATGGTTGCAACATGAGACTTGCTGGGGGTGGAGAAGTCTTTGAAGAATGGGAGGCTGATCACTTTCAGGGAGCAAAGAGGTTGAGAAAATGTCAGTTCAAGCTTGACTGTGCAAACATAAAACCTCATGATTTAAAGTTTGTATTTTATCTTATAAATGACAAAACTTACTGGGGAAACTAAGGCTGCAAATGTTAAGGTTTGTCTCTTCTGAATGTAGTTGCTAGATTGAGGAGGCAGCATGGACCACTTTACGTCTACTTAGTATTATGCGTGGGTCACAAAATGAAGTAATGCATAGGTGTAAGAATGACAGGATTGGGGAAGAAACCACTAACAAAGTTACTGACTATCCAAAATACGAGAGTTTCTGGAGCAGTAGGAAATCATTGCTCTCTGTAGGGCTGTGCCCTCTTTGAGTACTGGCCAGCCTGGCTCTGCTGAAGGCGCATGTGTCTGGCTCAGTGCTACTCTTGGTGGAGGGTGGCTGGGCAGCAGGCTCCACAGGAGCAGAGTGTGCTGCTGTGAGCTGTGTGCTCTTCCTGACAACTTGATTTTAACCCAAATGGAATCAGTAATAAAAAGTGTCTCCATATCACTGAGTATTATTAGGGATGTGCTATATCTGACCGGTTGTGAAGAATTAGTAATGGTAAAATTATAGGTAAATTGAAAGGGAATTTATATACTGCTTCAGCAAAGTTGACTTCAGGGTGAAATAAAACCCTGAAGGCACATCAATGAAAAATATTAACGGTGTCAGGCAGTGGACAGTAATTTAAATAAAATTACTTAACAACCTAAAAGACTTAAAATAATAAACATCTCTAGCCACAAGAGGCTCATTTTAATTCAGAAATATTAAGTGGCTTGTATAATCATACTTGAACACGTGATGAAGAATGAATATGGAAAGGAAAATACTATATTTGTGAAGTCTACTGAACTAGTCAGAAGTGTACATTAATTCCTAATACCTACTTTTTTCTCATTAAACACTGCAGACTTTTGCTATCTTCAGCTAGAAATTATATTGACCACAAAATGGAGCAAGACATTTATTTGCTTATGTCTGCCAATAATAAAAGGAAGAGATGTAATATGATGGATGTGGTTAATGATCCAGAGTATAACAAACTCTTCCTTATTGTTCCTCCATAGCCCTTGGTCTGGCCACTGGTGACCAAGTACAGCCTGCTGCCTGTGGGATGGTATAAAGGGAAACAAAATGTTATCTAGTGGTGCTAGACATAGGATTCTGTGAAAAGAAAGCTTTGCTGATGGCTTGTAATTTCTCTTACAGTACCTTTAGTTGCCTGCTGCAGGAGAGGAGTAGGGTGGGGGAAATGGATGGTTCCCATAGCTAGTTCTGGCAATGGTAGGCTAATTTACCAGGAATATTATGGTAAGCATGTGCTGACGTCCAAGTTGTTTCTGTGCACAGCACAAGTTTGATACAGAATGGATGTCCTTCCTATTAAATAAATAGCCCATGTTAGCTCAATCCTCAGATCTACCAATTCTTTAATATTATTATAAAAGTTAGAAAAAATATTTTACACTTGTAAAACAAGCATTACTATCCTCTTATCTTTAGTGCGTTTAGATGCCAAACTCTTAACATATAAATGGTCCTTATGGCATTGCATCCCAATTTTTATGGGGGGACTTTAGAATGTATGGATTAACTATTTGCCGTTCCCATTCAGCTCTGTTATGAGACTCACAGGACAGCAGTTAGTAACTATCTGGTGTGTAAAAGATCTTTGTGATTAATTGATCATTATGGTGTCAGTCCCAACAGGTAGGATTATCAAGTGAAAGAGGGGCATGATTTATTTTTCAGGCACCTATTGGTAGAGGTGGGAAAAAACCTCTCCTGGCTGCTTAAAACAAACATGATATTGTTTCCTGGTAATGACAGCACTGGTATAAGGTGATTATGGCTTCTGCAGATTCCTTGGAGCTGTCTTGTTACTTAGCCAAGTTGGCCTAGAAATCTGCCTCCTATGTAACATTTCATACGCTTTTGGGTACTGTGCTGATGAAAAGGTGGAGATTCAAAGAAAAGCTAGAAAAGGCAATGGATTCTGTTAGCATTTCACTTCTGAACTGCACTATTATCCTAAACTGAATCTTCCAGTCGTCCATGTTTACTACATGTTAGTTTTTGGGGAATTATTTTAGTGCATGTAATATTTCGGAGAAACCTGAACTAAATCAAGAAGCTCCATTGTAGGTGCACTCCAACTGCTGATGCAGGTGATCTTCTGAGATATCTGCAGGACTTCTTCAGAATATATGTGTGGTGGAAACATACAACATAGGGGACCAGACTAAGTCTAGTCCAAAGTAAATAATCCTTATATTTTATGAAGTGTCAATGCAGGTGCAGCCTTGAATTACTAATAATAGAGACAATAGTCAGTCTGACCCTATTTTTGTAATCCCATCACCATTGCAGGTGGAAGATTTTGTTGTTCTATATCCTGAAATTCCTGATTGCATTGGACTTGAGTGAAGAAAAAGAGCAATTTGGATACTGCAGTAGGAAAAAATATCTATGATATGGTTGTTATTTTTATATTTTCCTCCAGTTATTTTGTTCAGGTTTCTTCTCTGTTTGGCAATGTGTAGTGCTGTAGCAGTTCGAAATAGAAATGAGCTGAAATCTGGTTACTCCCAAAAATCTGGGTTCTTGTCACACCAGTCTAAACTCCCTCCCATTTGGGGAGGGTGGATTCAATATTGAGCCTGCATCCCCAAGTGCAGAGTTGGAGCTCTGGGAACAGTTGGATTCTAGAAATTCACATGGAAGGTTACCTTAATAGAGGACACAAAACCCAGGCTCCACTGGAATCTGTAGCAACACTTCCATTCATTGAAGGTGGGACTGGGTGTTTTCTCACTGCTAGTACGGTGTCAGAGGCAATGCAACATCACCCCCACCAACAAGGCTGAGCATCTTACTGAGGAATAAGAGTTCCAAACCACTATATGGACATAGACTATTAACAGGTTTAACTGGATACATACCGAATAATTAGGTTGCTTCCTAAATAGCATGCATTTGTTGACTGCCAGTGGTGATCTGATCAGTAAATAATAAACCAATCAATTTGAATAGTTTTATTGTGTTAATCTGTCTCAAACACTTATGAGTTACCCTAGCAGAAGTTTATGCAATGGCTTAAAATGGGAGCTGTGAATGCAAAAAAGAAGGACTGTTAAGAAAAGTAATTAACATTATTGAAAATAGAATTTGTTCCTGTGAGGTGGGAGTGCTGATTGAACACGAGCTCCACTTACATTTTGTTTAGTAATAAGGTGGTGGTTTTTTAATAACACTGCAGGCAAATTGTGATGGAAAAGAGAATCACTGGAGTAGAGATTTTTTTGAATGTTTTATTTAGCAACTTAGGAAGTATGCAGAGTGGGTTTGATGTGAAATAGCTGTTCTGTGGTACACTTACAAAGTTATGAAAGAAAAAAAATCTCCAGACTGATGTTAAAATTAAATAATGTCTGCTTGATGTTAGTAACTTCAAAAATGTCACACTTTAAATTTAGATTAACAGCTTAGCTTTGACATCTGAACTTTATTATTAAATTTGCTTTTTTTTCCAGCTGAAAATAGGATTTTTTACATTAAATCAAGACCTATTTAAGGATAATATATTTCTAAACCTTAAGTATATATTTCTAAACCTTAAGTATCTCTTGGAGCCCTGAAAAGTATGGGTGTACTTTGTCCTCAATATACATTTTACAGTGTCTGTATGTACATATAGAAGATACCTGTGTTTATACATGAACTACTACTGCAGCTGTGAATTGTTTGTAAGTGTTCTCTTGCAATCTATGTAACCTTTACCTGTTTTCCTAAGCTATTTTTTTTTTTTCAGTTGTGGAGGCCGGGGGAGAACAATGGTACAATCTTCCTATTGCTTTCCTAAATCTTCCGAGCATGTATGTGCAAGCAAGTATGATCTAACTCTTCAATATCACAGTAGATTCATAACACTGATTGTCCAATAGTGATCTCCAGCTTTTCAATATCAGGAAAGAGTTACTACCAAGGCTGTATGAAGGGGGAGCTTTCTGCCAGTGTGAACTTTAAGATGCTCATGTGAGGGGGAAAAATTGTAACAGATAAACAGATACCTTTAAATGTACAGAGTGATTAGATCTTAAATGAAGGGAATGTTTGCTCTGCTATTAACAAAAAAATTTGGTCAATTGAAACTAAAGTTTTTTGTTGGGTTCAGGGAGGAAAATATGGAAGCTAGAAGTATAATATTTAGATTCTTCACTTGCATAGACTTTTAATTTCAAAATGCTCTATCTTTATTTAAATAAGGGTAAAGTAATGCTATATTGCTATAAGTAAACTTTTTTTTCCTTCTGTCAGTGAACCAAAAAATCAATTTGCTTGTATGGCTCTGCTGTGGAGTAGTCTGCCATATTTTTACCACTTGCTTTCCTGGCCGTAAATGCATTTTAATTCTATTTCACTTTAACATTCTTCTATCTCTCAGGATTTTTCCTCCCAGCTTTTTACGTACAATATTTGAATTACATGGGCAAGATAAGGATGCTGCTCATTGAAAAGTGTGACAGGCTGGCATTAACCTGTCCAGAATTCATGTCTGATAGAGCAGATACTGTTTAGATGAATTGTATATCCAGTCTCTAAAAGCATTTCAACAGTAAACCAAAGCCCTTTACTTTTCTTTAACAATAATGTGGTATGAGATCAAATCCCTTGTACATTTTCAGTAATCCATGGTCAACATGGAGGCACTAGTACAGTGTTGCACAAGCACATCCACCTTTCAGAAGGGTGGAACAAGCTGTTCTTGTTGTTTGAGCTCTGGTTTCTAGGTTGGTGTTGTATTAGTGCAGTGTTTTCCTTGTGGGATATGAAAAATCCATCAACACATGAGCAATACCTGACACTGACAGGGGGCTCATTTGATGTGTCTATCTGAAACAGTGACTTTCTGTGGCCAGCAGTTATGTGGGCGTTTCCTCTCCCTTGCTACCTTCACCTTCCCTTGGACAGGCTGTGTGTCTGGCTGTGGAGGAACTGGTGTCGCTGGTGGTTCAGCACTGGTCTGGCAGTCTGAGGAAGACTGCATGAAGGTGGCTGTCCTCGCTGGTCTGTGGGGACTTAGATTAAGCTTTTGCATTGTTCCTTGACAGACGGGTGCTCTCTGACCCTAGCTTCAGTTCAGGTCCATTTGCCCTTGAAGTAACTTACCCTTTAAGGCAGTGCTCATGGATTCCAGGGTGAATGAAGGAGAGTGCTAAGAAAAGGCTAGGTTCATTTGGAGATAGAAAGTAGTGCTGGAATGATTTGCAGCAAATATGGCCACTAGTGCATATTTACTACTTTTGTGGATTTTTTTTCTCTTAAACTGCAGTAGATGGCAGCAGAGGTGAAAGGGATTGCCTGGGGTGCTTACCAGCTTTTGTTTTCCGCTGGAAGGAAGTGGTGTTCAAAGCTGACCTTGGATTTAGCAGAAGGTAGGTCCTGCTGATATACATGAGTCTTTGGCCTGCAGGGTGGACTACAGCTGTCAGCTCTGTGGCAAGCCAGGTTGTTTCTCCTGAGGATCTGGGGCAATCGTTTGTGATAAACTCGTTTTCTAATTGTTCATATCCACCAAATCAAAGGTCCTTGTCCTGTTCTTAAAGCCCATCAATGGATGGCACCTCTGAAAAACCCTTATGTGCTATGAAGTGTGGGTGGCTGAGGTTTTGGCTGGGATGGCGTTTTCAGTGTGCAAATTGAATGCAGTTGTAGACATAACATGTTTGTGGATCAGCCCAAGCGTGTGAAACTCCCACGAGGAAATAAGAGATGCAGCGTTAGTCTACAAGAAGAGGGTGGTGGAGAGTGAATCACAGGAGACAAACTTGTCTATCTTGGGAAGAGGCTGACAATTTGAAACAAAGATGGCAAGTGTAAAGTGGAACTGTCATAATTCTGTGTGCTGTCTTCTGCACATGACCAAGGGTGGAATTTCACCTGTTGCAGCTGGCAAGAAAAAGAAGACTGGGCTTTTGTGTTGGATCAGGCACAGCATGAACTCCAGGAAGTCAGTTATTGCTTCAGGAATGAATTTGGCCAAGTGAATGTCACATTAGCACATTCAGAGCACAAAATGCCCTTTCTGAAAATTTCTATTGATTTTCATGACAAATGAAATATTGCAGAGTATGAACACAAATGCATTATTCCCCTTCTGCAGAGATATTGTGAATTCTTTATAATACTAGTGGGATAGCTGCTGCAAGGGGACTGGTCGAGTCATTTAAACATGGGAAGCCTGATGCAAGAGAGTTTCAAAATTAAGATCTTTGTTTAACTCAACCTGGGCTCAGATTGCTCATACTGAATGCACACCAAATTATTTTTCTGTTTTGCCAGGCTTTTTATGACCAAGGCACAGCTGATGTTGAGTGATTTCAGTGTGCATAATTCAAAGGATCAAGTTATGTGGCATTTGTGTCCTTAAGATCGATTAAGAGTTCTGGCCTGTGTAACTTCATACTAATAATGAAGCACTTCTATAATGATGTAACATTGCCAGGTATTCTTATCTGTGAGGACAGGATTTTAACTTATACTACTACCTGATGCATAACATGTACACACACTGACTAGACACTTACTATACACTGAGGCCTGTTCTCCCTCCTTCTCAAACTGTGCCTTTGTTGTGCAGTTGCTGAGGGCGCCAGGTCTGATTGAAGTTATTGCTGTTGTTGTAGCAGGTCTAGAGCCTTACTGAGACTGAGGTCGCTGTTGCAGGTAAACATAGAATCATAGAATCTTCAAAGTTGGAAAAGACCCCCAAGATCATCAAGTCAGACTGTCAACCTAACACCACCATGTCTACTAAACAATGTCCTGAAGTGCCACGTCTACATGTTTTTTGAACACCTCCAGGGATGGTGACTCCACCACTCCCCTGGGCAGCCTGTTCCAGTACCTGATCACTCTTTCAGTAAAGAAATGTTTCCTAATATCCAATCTAAACCTTCCCTGCTGCAACTTGAGACCATTTCCTCTTGTCCTGTCACAAGTTATTTGGGAGAAGAGACCAACACCTGCCTCCCTACAACCTCCTTTCAGGCAGTTGTAGAGGGCAATGAGGTCTCCCCTCAGCCTCCTCTTCTCCAGACTAAACAATCCCAGTTCCCTCAGCCACTCCTCATCAGACTTGTTCTCCAGACCCTTCATCAGCTTTGCCCTTGTCTGGATGTGCTCCATAACCTTACTGGCTGTGTCACTAAACTATTATAGTTGATGTGACCAATATGTTCTGTTTATATACTTTTGTATTAACTTTGTTTTTATACCACATCTATACTTTTGTATGTGTAAGCAAGATATCTAATTTAAAAATTCTTCATTACAAATATTTCCCTTCAACTGCCTTCTCCCTTCCCAAGGCAATGGAAATCTATAGCATATTCTTCACAAGACCTCTTGTTCTTATAAGATGAGTTATGCTTTGGCTTTGAGCACATCATTGTTGTCTCTTTAATTTGAAGCCCGGCAGCAGAATTTTCCTCAAGACTTCAGTATGAGTATTTTATTTTTCTGAAGTGCTGCAAAAGAAAGTTCTTGAAATCAGTCTTGGATACAAGCACAGGATTTAAAGTTTAGCTTGCAGAGAAAATGAGAAATAGCTAGATCATGCTGTATTTCAGGCTTTAATATGGTAATGGATGAGAAGTTGATTAAAAGTGGGTGTAACTACACATGTTATGGGCTTATACGAGTGCATGCATGTGTACAGGTTAGCTGTGGCTGCCAGTTGTTATAGGTCAGATGTGATGATGATGATGAAGCGTGGTTTGGGAAACTAGCCTTGGATATTTCCAGAATCCTACTTTTGACTGCATTATCTGTCCCCTGCTGTGTGATCTTTTGTGTTGTCTAGTGTGTGGCAAACAGTGTTCTGCTGTTGCAAGGTGGTCTGCGGACAAAACCCACCAAGTACTGCAGTTCTAGAGAAAAAAAAAAAAAGCCGGTCACTTGTGAAAGCTGTCAAAGACATCTTTCCCTTGACCGGCTGCTGTATTCTGAGGTGCGAGACTAGCGCTTGCCAACATCCTTCGTATGAAGAGTGACCAAGAAGCCAGCGGGTACAGTGACTGCATTTGAAAGCACATCCTGCTTTCAGGCCCTGTATTCTATACCCTAAATTCTTGAGTCCTGATGTAGCATCATCTACCTTCTTCCTACATACAAATAACACATTCCTATTGTTACCTGGTCCCTGCCTTCTCTACACTATATGAGTTTTTTTGGGGGGGTTTGTCACAGTTTGGTCTTAGTTTCAATAACCAAAAACTCTGAATGAAAGTTTCATTTTAAATAGAAATACATTATACAGAAACATACCTTTTTTTTTGTTTGTTTTTGTTTTTTTTTTGTTAAATGCTTATTTAAGGGAAAGGATTGAAACACGTAGGTTAAATGTCTTGGCAGAAAGGCTTCCCATATGAATAATTTAGAAATCAGATTTCAAAAGCAAGACTGAGGTTTGATCCTGCAATGTGCCATGACAGGCATACAGACAGCAACATCTGTATCCCTGGATGATGTTTGGGAGTTTTGTTACAGGAATTGATGGAGCTGGGATCTTGTATCCCATGAACTACTGGGCTTACAACACTGGAACAAGTGTTTGCATGTCTAGGTAAAGTCATGAGGGAAGAGCTTGTGAAATTCTGGAGAAAGGTCTCTTATACATCTCTAAGTTGACCCAAGTTCTTAGTGGTTTGAAAGTTACTGCCCTGGAACAAAATTAAGTTGCTCAGTGAGAACAGAGGAGACACTGCTGTTTTTTTCATGGGTTTTATATTTTTCTAACATTCTTTCTTTGGCACACTGTCGTCCAGCAAAATATCTTCTCTCTTTGTGTTGGTCAAGCCTCTACCACAAGTTTCCAAGCATGCTTGGCTCCAGTTTCTGAGATGGTATGTTCAGTGGGGCAGGCATTCAAGATGGTCAGACCCTCAAGACAGACCTCTAATACCTTCTTGTGTGTTCTTCCTGTACATTAAAAGCTTTAATGTGATTCTGTCACTACACAAAACCAATGCATCTCTGAGAACAGCGTGCTGCTTGCTGAAAGCTTAAATACTTCAGGGAAATGCATTAAAACAGTTGTTTATTCCCAGAAATGCCAAGAAGCCTGTTGTAAATCAACTGTGTGTCCCCAGGTGTTCTTCCTGCACATCTCAAGACAGTTTCCAAGATTTATTGTGCAACAGATGTTAAACTGTATGCTCTTTAGTTTTCTAGTCTGTTTCTTGACCCTTTTCTAAATAATAGAGATTTTTGCCATCTTTCCTGTTCAGTTTATAAAGAAATCAAAAGGCACACCAGAAGACTCTACTCTAAGTTCAACAATATCCTAATACAAGTTAATTCCAGTTTACTCAAAGGGAAAGTCCTGAGACAGGGAAGTCAAGGAAAAAAAATTATTATTTTTTAAAAAACCTGTGAGTGTTTCTGAATGTCTTCACAAAGAGCCTCTTTAGTACTTAGGAGATGTTTTAAAGGTGCAAACTTATGAAGTACCAAACACTGTAGACACTTTCTAGCTTTGAAAAGTGCAAAATCACCTCTTGGGTGGGGGAATACACAAAGAAGCAATTTATCTTAAAAGAGAACAAATAATATACTCTTATGTTGCTTGCAGCTGCTGTTGGTCTTATGTGAAAGTTACTATGCTTTTTTTTTTCAGGGCAGTGGCACTCTGATGTGTGTTGAAGCCAGCTGGCAAGACAGAACAAACCCAGCAGGTTTTGAGACTCCTTTGTGTGAATGCATACAGAGAGGTATGATTAGTTAATACACCCACTTTGCTTGAAGGAGGCACATGAGAATGTCTTTTGTGTAAATCCAATGCAAGCACTGCTAGCTTTAGTTTGCATTGGAGCTGCACTGAAGCTGCACACTGAGATCAAAAGAGTAATAGATATTTTTCTGATTAACACAATTTCTGTTAGCTGATGTTTATTCGCTTCAAAGCTGTGCTTTTGTAACCCTGCTAGTAGCCAGGTAGCATTGAAGATTAGAAAAATAAATATGCCTCAACATTGTTTAGTGTGTTTAGTTTTATAGTGCTATATGAATGCTTATGACAGTAATTTATTAATAGTATTGAATTTGGCTAGTGCAGGACATGCTGTGTATTGATGGGGAATGGGATTTTTTTTTTTTCTGTGCAACTCAGATGGTACTTCTTGGTCCTGATCTGAAGGAGCTTTTAATTCAACCTTTGACTGAATTTACCTGACCAGAAAATACAAATTACAGGCTAATGGTAGGTGATGGGCTATAACTTCTAGTGGCCTGAAGGCTATAGCAATTTTGTAAATTTACAGCAAGGTCTAGAATTTGCTGGGCTAAAGAACCCATTCATGTATCAGGCAGGAGTCACTTGAGGCTAACAATTAACACTCAGGTGAATGCAAGAATGAGAAAAGTTAGGATGTTTGGAAAACCAGTTTTTTTTTTAAAATGCATCCTAGATTCTTTTTCCACTGGCTATACTAAGCATAATAGTATTAGAAATTTCAGAAGAGAAACAGCTTTTTTTTTCCACGAAAAGTTGAATCAATAAAAATGAAAAACATTGTGAGATGTTTTGTCAATATATCTGAAAACTGTTTGAATTCATTCATCTTTTTTGTAAGTCACAAATAGATGATGGAAAGCGTTTTGATCTAGTCAGAAGGAAATAGTCAGGTACAGCTGGAAAAAGGTGAAATTTTTGTTAGAAACATCAACTTTTCTCTATCAACTCTATGGTAAAGGGACTTGGAAACATTAAAAAGTCATTGGACCATAAATGCAGAGTTCAGCACTATTAGAATTTCATCTTAGTGGTTGTATTAAAAATCAGGATCGTCAAAATAGCTTTTAAGAGCTGTCACGCTGTACACAATATTTAGAATGGGGAACCTTAGCCTGCTAGCTTTGAGTGAAAACTACTTAAATTTGTCTTCATCAAGTAAAATCCAACACTTCACAATATACATTTGTTAATACACACTGTCAATCATTCAGTGTACAACCCTATATACTGTGATGGGTGGTTGTGATGAATTGTATCAGGGAGAGGCTGGAAGAACTACTTGACTTTGTCTTCCAACCTAAGATTTTCTCCATGCTTGCTGTCACATGGGGAGATACAGTTGTACCAGAGGATTAAGGATCTGGTCTTGAACAACCTGCTAAAGATGAAGACTTTGCAAGGGGCATGAAATGAAATGAAAACAATTTTTTTTTTTTAAGTTCTAGTCAAGCTTGTTCTCTGAGAGAGTAGAGCAATGACAACTGGCTGCATTTACAAAAATACCTCATGAGTCTCAGCAGAGGTGTATTTAATGTGAGATGGGAAAGAGAGAATTTTTTCTGTTTCTTACCCTCCTCCACCCTTTATGTTAAACAGTGACAGTATATTCGGTCTTCCTTGTGGATAATTTTCTAAGCTGTTGATTATTTTAATTATTGAATTAGCTGCTGTTTAACTCTCTAATGGACCTGCATATTGAGGTGTAGTGCCCCCCAGCTGGACCTAAAGCCTCACTAGCAGTTTAAGATGTGATTCTGTCACATACAGCCCAGCATCACTGCTGTCTGTCTCTGGCACAGCTTGGGTATGTTGACTCATTTCTAAAGTGGACACAGAGTTTTTTTGGATGTTTGCTTTAAAATAATTCAATAAAATCAGGACACACACTGAAAATAGTTTGCTGCTGAACTGGGGAAACCCAGTTGTGTTGGTATTGTAGAGAAATGGGCAACGTGTTTTCAAGGAGTTAGTGGTTGTTTGGAAAGATTGAATAGGAGAAGCACCATAGTGCTAATGTTGTTGTGTTATCCTATTGAGCAGTCCTTCAGTCTGTAGTATGGAGAAGTGATCAGCAGTGAAGTGAAGGAAGGCTTCAAAGGCTTCAGCAAGCAAGCTGAAGGGCTGGTTAGGTAACTAGACAGCTTGCGAGCCAGTGATGGGCAAAAGAGGAGATATCCAGCATGCAGAGTAAATCAGTTGTCCACCACAAACAGCCATGGCAGTGTGTGCATCAATGCTGCCGTAACACTTTTTATTATCACTGTATATATTCATCTGTGGTTGTAGAAGTACTATAGGTCAGGATGTAATTAGCCATTATAAATTAGTATTTCTTAGCTGCAAGTAACCTCTCCTGTTTTCTTGTAAACCACTCTGGCACACCTCAAATGTGAAGAGTAGGCTGATGAGCAGAATAAATAATTCCTAAGGCTCTGAAAAGGTTTTACTCAAACAGAAATACCGTGCATCTAAATCACAGCCACTCATGCAGACTTTACAGTGTAAAACTCTGGTGATTGTACATCTTTGGATTAATCCTCCCCTACAACAAAGTTATGAAAATATGAAATGCCTGCATCTATCTTGCTGTCACCTCATGGCTCTGTGAAGTTTGACATATAAATGTTAATGCCCAGAAAAGATACAGAGATTAGATGGAGTATATTGCTGTTATCTGCAGAGAAGGTTAAAATTTGATTGTTTTACATAATCCTGTAAAAATGCCTCCTAAGGTAAAGTAGGAATGTAGTTAACATGGTTTTGCCATGTCAATCTCTCCCTATTTAAGGTCTCCTCGCCTTTTTATATAGTACTTGAGCTAACAACTACCCCATCTGGTTTTTGACTCTAAGATGTTCTTTACACCTATACAACTGCATTTTAATTTTAATATCAGATATTACTGGGTGCTTAGGTGTGTAATGTAACTCTAGCCCTTTCAAAAGGTGACTTGCAAGATATTTGAGATGCTGCCAGGACAAATGCACCTGCAGTGAAGTTTTCCAGCATCTAGACTGTGATATTTGATGCTGCCTTCTCAATTTTTGCTGCTACTGGAAATCTTGGCGGTTTTTTTTTTTGGGGTAGTTTTTTTTTTTCTTCTCCTAAAATTGGAGGGGCTGTATGTCTCTTGCCATAAGATGCTTAGTATAAAGAATGCCCAGCCCTTTTGTGCTATTGCCTCCTGACTTTTCTGGATGGAGATTAGAGAACTTCAATTCTGAATATCCCCCTCGCACTCCCCATGAAGAGTGTAAAATCCCAGGCTCATTCTGAGACTGCAGTCTGGATTGAGATAGGCAGTCAACAAGATATGGCAAATGCTCAGAATTTGTGGTACCTTGCAACTGGCTTAGAGGAGCAGGATCGGCAATGTAGCCAGGAGACAGCTCTCCGCTGTTCTGTGTAGCGTCACCTTGTAAGGTCCTGGTGCTCAACTACCAAATGAGCCCTGCTTCTCTATCTGCAGTCAAATAGAACAAAGGTGACTCTACAGAGAGCTCCTTGAGAGCAGCATAAACTGTTTAATAAATTTCCTTTGTCTGCAGAAATTGTGATTTATGGTTGTGTTGTAAGCCAAGCTTAAGTATGAGTCTGATCAACTTTGGCAGATATGGCGATATACTGTAAGGGATGTATAAACTCCATTTGCATGAAACATGGCTGTGTAAATACTGAGAAATTTGTGTTGGGAAACATTCTTGGATGATCAAGAAAACTCCCTATAATACTTACATTTCAGCTTTGTGGGTTCTTTTGGTTAAAGCATTGCAAAACAAGGTGGCAGCTGATTTGGAGGAAAGCACTGTGAATGAGGTTTCTGGGGGCAAAACACAATTTCCTTGTGAGACTGAGGTGCTTAAAAGAATGAAGGAAGGCTGCTAACAGTACTAGTTTATCACTTTCTCTTTGTTCATCTATAACCTGAAAAAGTATTGTGGTTTGTATTGGCAAGATACCAAGTCAACAGACCAAAGTTTTTGAATCTGAGCTATATTTGATAGTTTAGAGGTAGCTGGTATAGACCACATTCAAACAACTTCAGCTTTTTGAAATGGCTGGCTTTTTTTTTTTTAAGGTTTAATTTTGGTCACTTTAAGTATACTATTTTATATCTCTGGCTTAAATGTTAGAAGTAAGTGAAAAATGTTGGGTTTACTTTTAAAATTCTTTGAGCAGTACCAGGCTACGAGGTTGTGTAAATTAATCTCAATATAATTTTTATTAAGAATCCTATGCATTATAATAAAATGGGTTAATAGCTAACCTGGAAGACTTCTGTGCTGCTCTTGTATACCAGGGACAAGGAATAAGAAATTGAGTCTGATTTAGCTACTGTTATAAAGTAATACTTTGAGCAGGGGGGGTTTAGCTAGCACTGTAGATCCAAAAATCTGTAAGGTATTTCATATGGTTACCTTCAGGGCAGAGTTTAAAGGAAGAGGGCAACATGTTTCAGTAATGATTGCAGAACTAAAGAAAATGTCTAGCAGAAGAAGCTCTTAATATACTGCAAAGTTTGTCTTTTTGAGATATTGTCATGTGTGCAGTCTCTTTGAGAAAGCTATTTTTTTTTCTTTGATAGTGTCACACTGCTGACTTTGTACAAGGCTTGTATTTTTAATACACCTAGAATGATCAAATTTTGAGCAATGCAGACTTCTGCAATTTTAAAAAAGGTGAAGTGAACTGCTTCCTCCGAACTTATGAAGGCATAAAACACAGAGCTTGGCCACATCCACATTTTTCTGGCATGGTACCTGTTCTTTGCCTTATCAAACCGAATGAAGGATTAAAACATTAGGTGTCTAGACAGAGAGTGATAAGAATTGATGGATGACATACATGCCTCAGTTTATCTGTGTGATCAGATAAGAAGTGCCTCTAGACTGATATTCTCTCTTTGCTAGTGGATAGATATTAAGCTTGAGGAGGAATATAAAAGTACAGAGTGTCTGTTCCCCAGTCTCCTCTTCAGGAGTTGATGGTTTGGTGACTCCCTAGCTGGGAGCTGCAGATTGAGTGTGATTGTTCATATCATCCCCGATGAGCCCTATGGAGTCGTCTAATCTCTTGAACCCATTTATACTTTTTTGATCTTTGCAATGTCCAGTGGCAACAGATTTACTACCTATTGTTTGGCTGGGGAAGGGTGAAAGAGAAAGGAGGATTTATCTGAACTGAGCAGATTAAAAGCCAGAGGAAGATTAATAGCAGTTAGAAGGCCTTGTAAGGAGGAATAGAAAGTCTTGGAGAAAACAACAAACAAATTTAGCGTCCACTAGACAGGCAGTTTTGTTTTTCCATTAAAATCTATGACAAACAGCTGTTGTGTAAAGTACTTGCTTCGGTGGGCCAAGGGGGGCTTCTGCAGTGTTTTGGACATTGTTTCTTGGTTGGTGGAAGGAGGGATGTTGACTGGCAGTGACCAGGAGAAAGGGGTTGGTGATGGAGACTGGCCTACCCAACCCACAGGTAGAAATGCATTGTTCCATGACACTTGCCAAGGCTTACAAGGTAGAAGCAGTGTACAAATATGAGTAAATAAGTGTACAGCATATATATTTTTTTTCCTCAAGTTTTGTGTGTTTAGGTGAAAGAATAAATGAATCTGTAGGTTTTTCTAGAAAATCTACATGAGTGAGTGTGGGCAGCAAGATAAAAACTTGTCACTCAAGGGATTACCTGGAGGCTGCAATTCCCTCTGAGATTATGCAAGGTGCTTCTAAGCAAAGTGGTAAAGGCAGGAGCCTTTACATCCTGGAAGCAGATACCAATAATTTTTAGAGCAAACAAAGAGTTAAAAAAAATTAAACAATTGTAGTGCAAGGGAACACTTTCTGTGAGTTTAAGACTGTCCTGTAAAAAGGAAAAAAGTGTAAGAGAAGAGTCAGAATGTTGTACGCTGCAGGCAGTATTATCTGAATTTGTCTGAAACTCCCACAGGATCCAAGCAAACTTAAGATTAGTGTAAAACCTACCTGATTTTTTTTTTTCAGATTCCCCAGTGAAATGATGTTTACTTGTGTTCTGCTGACTTGAATTAATTTCTCCCTCTTGGACTGGTCAAATCCTGAAAACTGGGGTTGCATTCAAATCTGCTGTTTCAGTATGGCTTGGGAGGGAGGAGGAGGAGGAACAGAGATCACTTTGTTTTTTTAAAATTATTCGAGATGCTTTTAGACTATAACCCTCTAGCATTGCTTTAAGGAAATTGAGATATGCTTATGTGAAACTTTAACCTACAGACTCTTAATATATTTTTGCAGAGAAATAGCATTTGTTTGCCTTTTATATTCTAGATGTACTAGGGTTGCATCCTATATGTGTCTGTGCAAAATAGTGTCATGTAAGAGTGCAACACAACTTAGGTTCTCCTAAACCTGCAT
The DNA here is from genome assembly GCA_011801015.1 of Ardeotis arabs. Lineage (NCBI taxonomy): Eukaryota > Metazoa > Chordata > Aves > Otidiformes > Otididae > Ardeotis > Ardeotis arabs. Next base: position 39,399 of record JAAGAY010129048.1, read on the forward strand.
CACCCAAGTCTTGGTTTCCAACAATATACCCATGCCAGTAAATAAGCCAGACCTTCTTTTTAAAAAAAAGTACAAACCCACACAATCACACACCCCCAGCCCCTATAGTTTATGCAGGTATGAGCAAAAAAACCCCTTCATCATATGGATGAGATTAGCTAGTAATTAAAAGTCTAATTAATCCATATCTGAACTCAAATTGGTTGGCTAAAACACCAGGAAATCTAATTTAATCAGCAATTTATTTTTATTCCGAGTTAAGAGGATTTTATCATGGCTTCTATGAAGCTTGTAGGAACCCAATCAGATTTAATTATACTCCCATGTAATGACTCCCATCTCTTGTGTGTTATAATTTATTTTATTTATAAATAGGTGGACACTTAAGATCTAAAGAGAGTATCAAGACCATCTGGCAGTTTTGATGCATTAATGCTGAAACTGTATAGGGAGATAGTTTTAGGTCTTATCCCTGAAATACAGCTGGTGATCTAAAGTAGTGAATTTTCTAAATTCCTTCCCATATATCAAAAATGTATTTTTCTACTCGTAGCATTAAAACTGCCCTTTTACCACTGGGTACTTAATTCTTTATGGAAGGTTGGCAGGCAGCAAGTGCATCTTCCCTGTATAGCTGAATATACCTTGAAAGCTAATTGTTGTCCTAAACACTCTTCTTAACAAAAACCTTGGAGAATACACATATCCAAAATTAAATTGTATAGACAGAAACAGGGTATTAGTGAAGACTCTGCAGATAAACACATTTGTGTATGATTAGATGAAGCTGTGCAATAACAAGGAGGTTTATAATGTGGGTGCACAGGCATAGTTTTGAGTGTCCCCATATGACCTGAAATGTTTAACTGCCCTGTATAAACAGTCTAATGCAGTATTGATTCAGCTTTATCTTATTTTATGAAAGTACCTGGAGACTAAGCATCTGTGGCCTGTTGCACGGTTGCAGGATTTTCCAGGGTGATGATTAAGAAGCGTTCAATCACTTATTTCCATATACCTCATAGCAGGGTACCTGCCCAAGATCACACACCAGGTCCAAATACTCGATGGCATCTGCAGCTCCTGCCAGCCTGTGAGTCCATGTGGTTATTTAATGTTTTAACTGATACACTTAAAAAGGAGTGGAAAACTTAATTTAGATACAGATGCACATTGGAAAAGTGTAAACTAGAGCTAACTTGTCTTTGAAGAATATCTAAAAGACTAGAAATACACAGTCTTATAACTGTCTTAAAAAAAAACCCAAAAACAAAACCCCAAAAAACCCAAAACAACAACAACAAAAAACAACCCAAAAAACCAAACCAAAACCGCAACCACCCAAACTAGTTCTGTTGCAAGGACTAAAGAATAGAAACTGATGGCTTTCTTTTTGTCTGTGCACTGAAATTTTAAAAGTAGGGAGTCAAACAGATCTATGTGCAATTAGGACTGGGGGATGTTTTTTCTGGCAGAGAAAAGTACTGAGGAATGTGTTTTTGAAGAGACAAATCACTTAAACGTGGGTTGCATTTTTTTTCAGATAATAATGCAATATTCAAAAAGTGGCACAAAATTTTCAGAAATGCCGATTGTTAAAACTTCAATATAAACCTCCAATCCCCTTTGTTCTGATGTCTTGCAACAATAAACTAAGGGCTTAATCCTGACAAAATAACCTTTTTAAAATTAGGAGGAAATTCTTAGTGTGTTTTTCCCCTGAGCATTTTGAAATTCCCATCAGCATTGGTGTTACCTTTCCTGTGAATGCATTTGTAGCTTGGTGCTGCTTTGTCTGTGAATCACCCTTGGCCAGACAGCGTGACCCCACTGCCTGGTGCTTTCCTACCAGTTGGTAACTCAGTAACAGCAAAGGAGCTGAGCTGGCTGCTGAGGAGGGTTGGCTGTGCTGGGGTTAGATGCAAATGCTGTACTGGGCAACGTGCAGCGATTGTGGCAGATGTGCTGTTAGCAGAGCATAGTGCTGGAGGTGTAACACCCCGCACAATTGTTTGCTGAATGGTACTGCAGGCATAAGTTGGAAAGAGAACACTACTTGATTAGTGTTCCAGCAGATTTAGATACATCTTGCCAGCCTTGTCCGGAGGGCTTTAAACTAGTGTCGCTGGGGGAGGGGGAGCACAGTTCAGCCCACGGCTGTCAGCATGGCGCCAGTGCCAGCACCAAGTGCCCAGAAGCTGGGGAAGGATCGCAGGTGAGTCCAAATGAACTTAAACTGCAGTACAAAAGAACACCTGTCACTCCAGCCAACAAGTCGGCCTTGCTCGGGGCCCAGCTGAGGTGTCTATACACCAATGCACGCAGCATGGGGAACAAACAGGAAGAACTGGAGATGCGTGCACACGAGCAGGGCTACGACCTTGTTGGCATCACGGAGAAGTGGTGGGACGACTCCTACGACTGGAGCGTCAACATAGA
>JAAGAY010129049.1:6169-21039 GCA_011801015.1 Ardeotis arabs
TTTTTTTTTTTTTTAAGCTGTTCTCTGCATGAGCAGAATAGCTAAGCAGAAGAATCAGGCAAGGCGTACGCAGACGTGGGGTCCTTGGATGGCAAACTGGAAAATATCTGCTGTCAAAATGCAGCAGCATCTATTTCAGCTGTGAGCCTTTCCCAACTCCCATATCGTTCGGCGGGGAGAGGCTGAGCGCAGGATATATGACCATTTAATCTGATTCCTCCTCCTTAAGAGCTTTTCCCATCGTTTCACTTTCTCTGCTGTTTTGGGGGAGGTGAGAGCATTGGGCAAATTTTACTTCTTAAAAAGCCTCTGACTTTGTATTTGAAATCCCCCGATTTTTGTTTTCTTACCCCTCTTGCCCTTTTGTGTTGAGGGAATTCAGGTTTAAAAGAAAAATGTACATACCACCAACGGGGGGAATTTACGAAGTGGAATATTTATAGACAGCACTGATTAGCTGTGCAATTGTTGTTGAATAATGGGATTGTGGTTTTTTTTTTTTTAATTTTAGAACATAATAGCTATATAAGGTGCCTCTTAGCTACCTTTCCCTGTGCATTATCTTCACCAAACTTAACTCAAATCAGATCTTTGGAGGAGGTAGGATTTTTTTCCCCCCTTCTTTTCTTCCTTAACACCCCTTTGTTCTCTCCAGCTCTGTGTTCAATTAACACCCCCATCGCAGAACTGTAGTCTTTTTTTTTTTTTAATGTCTGTTACTGTATTTCACTTCTGACACCTCTCTTATTATTCTTGCCTGCTCTTTCTCTTTAATATAGCAATTACGATATGGAGTTTCTTTTTCAATCTTCCCCCCCCACCCCCCAACTAGAGCCCCAGCAGGAGCAGCACAGAGGCAGCCGCGGTGCGTGCGGCACTGGTGGTTTTGGGGTGCGAGGCAGAGCTGTAAGCAGGGTACCCTGGCAAGCCCAAGGCCCCTGGGATGAAGTTTTTTGTGGGGCAGGATGGGGCAGCTTGCTTTCTTTCCCCCCTAGCCTTTCTCTAGGGTTTCAGACCCTGCCCTCCCTCTTATCCTGCATTTCACCCGAGGTTTCCCAAGGCACAGGGTAGAGTGAAACACCCCGATTTGAATTTCAATGCCATTTTTGCACCTAAGGCTTCATTCTGCTTCTGCAAAAGCTCATAATGAAAGTGCTGGGGCCCCAGAGCACTAGGGTCCCTGCTCTGCTCTCTGCAGGTCCAGTCCTCGCCCTCCTGCCCTTCAAAGGGGAGGAAGCCTTTGCTTTGATTTTTTTTTTTTCCTTTTTTTTTCCCTTCCCTCCTCTCCAGTTGAAAGGCTTTGAAGGCAAAAGCGATGCTTGTCTCTGCCAGCTGAGCACACTCCCTGTAGGGGCAGGGGTCCACAGGGGCAGGGTCTGCCAGGTCCCTGGTGTGGCTGCCCAGGGGAAAGCAAAACATTTTGGGAGAGTGGGGCCTCCAGCCAGCCAGCGCTGCCCAAGGAAGCTGCTTTGCAGCTCGCAATTTAATTGCTTCCAGAAACCTGATGCCTTCAAGGGAAAGGAGAGAAGGCAACATGCATAGGGCTCGAAGATAAGGATGGTTTGGGAGGGAACACAGTGTCTGGGAGACCTTGGCTTGGTGGAGGGCTGTATTGCTGCTAGAGGAATGGCCACCTCTGGGAATTGACTGGGAAGGGATGGAAACCAGTCACCCTGACAGGAAAAGGGACATGTCCCGGTAGGTCCCAGTGGCTGGAAGGAGCAGCAGCCTTGTCCAGGGCACAGGGTCTTCAGGGTTAGACCTGTGATGCTGCAGCAAGTCCCTTCTCTGGGCTTCCTCTTCCAGTGCAGCATTATCCGCCGGGGATCGGTCACTTCAGAGGAGTGTGCTCGCAGGAAGATTTCTGTTTTTCCTTTTCAATGTTATATTTTCTTCCTCTCCCCTGGTAGCATGTGGTTGGAGCTCTTCTAACGGAGCAGGCTTAATTAGTTTAATCAAAATTGGCCTCCTGCAATCCTCCAGGGGAGGAGGTGAGGAGCACGGGGCTGCCAGCGGGCTCTTCCTCCCACCTCCTCCCCCTCAGCCCTGCCGGCAAAGCGGAGAAACCAGGCCGGGCTCCAGCACGACATTACCGCTCCTGAGGGACTCGCCACAACTTGGGGAGAACAGGAGCAAACCTATTTGCTTTTCTCTCAAGGCTTGTGTGCTTGATGCTGAGTGAACTTTGCTGTGATTGCAGTGGACAGTCTTGAAGGGTCTGCTGGATCCCGTCACTCCCTGCCCCATCTGTTTGCTCCTGGGGGGGATGGATGAGCTCATTGTCCTGCCCCAGATCCCACCTTTCCAAGTCTCCCGGCCTTTGCTTGCACTAGCTTCCCCTGGTAGCAGGTTTTGGGTAGCAGTGGCCATTGGGTGTGTATGTCCGGGGAAGGAGGGTGCCGGGAAGGTGCCGTGCTGGCAGCTTGCTCTTTGGATGCTGCCTGCTGACAGCACTGGGCAAGGCGCAGGGGAGAAGGAGTCTTTGTGCTCCATTAACGCATGCCAGGAAAATGTCTGTATTAACCCGGAGTGTGCATAAATAACAGCTAACTGGAACATCCTCTTATGTGAATGTGTTTGGTGTCTTCCCCACTGCCACAGATCTCTCTCTGCTCCATCTCCCCTTGCCTCCAAATGGTTTTGGCAGCAGTCAAAGTGTTGTGGGTGAGTCCAGGGAAAGAGATCTTGTTATTGGGCCTTGTAGCTCCAAACGAGAAACTCGGAAGATCTTTCAGGCCTAAATTTCTCCAGGGAAAAATGGTTCAAGTTCCCTTATTTGAGACCTGCAAAGGGATTTCCTTCTCTGAGCGCCGACTGTCTGTGAGCAGAGCTTTTCTAAATGATCTCAAATGCTAGATTTATTCCTCTTAGCAGGCTTGTGCGCTGCATGCCGGCCCTGCATTTGAGGGCAGCGGCTGTAAACAAAACACAGAGAAACTCTGAGACAATTTCATCGTGGCTTTTTTTTTTTCTTTCCCCCTCCCGTCATAAGGAAATTACTGCATGCAGCAATTCTTTAGGGGAGCAGAGTGGTAGTTTAAACGTAAATGGTTTCGTTTGCGGTGAGATACACTAGGCTATGCTGCTGTTGGCACTCCTGCTAAATCAGAGCTGGGGATTTTAATGGGGAGAAGGGAGGAATATGGGATTCCTCCTCTGCCTTTGGCTCAGCACCTCATTTCCCAGTTCCTCCTTCAATCCGGGAGCTGCCGCTTTCTCTGCTAATGACGCTCTGCAAAGGGTTTTGTGATCTCTTGGAAATGTGCTGTTAAGCATTTTAATAGTATTTTTCTCCTTCCTGCACTTGGAGTTGAGGTGCTTTGGGGAGAGCCTGTGCTATTAGCTCTGTGTAATAGAGGGGTGGTTTGCCACGTTTGCAGCTGGTGCAAAATACCAGGTGGGGAGCAGGGTGTGAGTTTGAGTTTGTGTCTGGAGGCATGATTTTTTTTTTTTTTTCCCCACTTTTTTTTGACACCCCCCCACTCTCCCCCACCTTGCGTTCCTGGGGCAGTTTTCCTATACAGTTTCATCCTCCTGGTGCCACGTGCTTCGTTCTCTTCCAGGGATTGCTGTGGGGGTGGCAGGCTGTGTAGCCCTGGCTCCGCAGACACTGGAGCGGGATGCCTCTGTTGGGCTCTGCGCTTTTGGGCTGAACCTTTGGGCTTTTGAGTGCCAGGCAAGGAGAAGTGATGCTCCCTTGCGCTGCAAGGATCTATGCTGTACGGTGCCTAGCACAGAGGGACTCGGTGCTGGGTTGGGGTTTGGAAGGAGGTAATGTGATTTACAGCGATGGATCTGGTTAATAATCTCCAGCAGCTTCTGTAGACTCAGGGGCTGCTTGTATTCCCAGCCAGGTGTTTGCAGACCGGATCAATATGCCCCTATTTGCGTGGGGCTGCCCATAATCTAATAAACCAACCTCAATCTGCATGCTTTGCTGTTCCCAAGCATCCACCCAGAGATGATCCCGGTCCTCTTGCTTGGACTGGCGAGTGTTCCCTGCGGCGGGTGAAGCTGTTTGTGAATAGTGCCAGGCCCCAAAATTGGGGTCACACGTGGCAACCCCCATGCTGCCGACGGGTACAGACTGCCACGCAATACCTTCCACCAGAGCCTGGGCTGTGCGAGCACCCTCACCTTTTGGGCTCTCTAGATATTTGTGGGTGCTCCGTGGTGCTTTTGCAGACCGTCACCTCCCTGGTGTGCTCCAGAGACATCGGGATCAGGGGTTTTCCAGTGAGATGTCTCCTCTCGCCATGTTGCCTTTGGGGAGCATCTGCTGGGATCCCCGTTTGAAACCAAATACTATGGTTTGGAGGGCTGGGTGGCCAGTGGCTTTTCCTGAAAACTGTCTTGGAGGTGTTGCATCCCACGGTGACTTAAATAATACAAGGTGGCGGGCGGTATAGGGATAAATTACAGGCAGCCGTGGCCTTAGGAGCCTGCGGGCTGAATACATTAAAGCATGGCGCCGTCAGGCCAGTGACGGGGCTCGGGAGGGACTCGGATGATGCTTTCTACTGGTGCTGGGGAGTTGATTGGGCTGGAATTGGTTTGCAACTGTGTTGATTAAAAAAAATAATAATAACCAAATAAAACCACTGTAGAATTTAATCTGCAGTTTGTGAGCCCTGCCCTTGTATGTTGTGGGTTTTTTTGGTTTTGTTTTGTTTTGGTTTTTTTTGTTTTGTTTTGGTTTTTTTGTTTTGTTTTGGTTTTTTTGTTTTGTTTTGGTTTTTTTGTTTTGTTTTGTTTTGGTTTTTTTGTTTTGTTTTGGTTTTTTTTAAGCTGCAACGAAAGCCACCTTTACTGGCTTCTTTTCCTGATGGTGAAGGCGATGGAGGGGATGGCTGCCGGGGGAAGCCGCCTGGCCAGGCTGCTGTGCTTTCTGAGCCGTGGTGTGCTGTCACTGCTTCTCTGTCTTTTGGGGAGGTCAACAGCGTGGATAATAGAAATCCCTTCTGATACCTTGAGTGAGCAGCACGTTCTCACCATCCTTTCCTTACCCAGCCTTTTATTTATAGGAGAAGCCATACCCAAAATAGCTTTTTTACTTGGCCTAAGCTGTTTCGCACTCCCAACCAATTTTTTTTTTTTAATTTTTTTTTTTTAATACTGATAAATTGAAAACCCTTGTAACAGCCAGTGCTGTGAGGAGCCACAATAATCTAAAATGATAACTTTACCATTTTACTTCAGCCTTGGTGGAAAAACCAGCAGAGCTGCCTGTGCAAGTAGGATCAGCCTGTCTTAATGCTGATGGCTGGATTTTTCTTTCCTACCCAAGTGCAAGCCCAGAAACTCAGTTCGTCATTTCCATGTCCCATTTTCAGTTTCACAGCCAGCGTTTTATAACGCCATGTTTGGGCCAGCCTGGCTGGTCTGCCTGTCCCCGTTACCAGAAGAGGAAAATCAAGTTTCTCTCCTAGTTTTATAACATTTTCAAATTCCAGAGTGATGTCGATTAGCAAAATTAGTGGTGGCAGGTTAACCGGCAAAAACACCCTTCCAGTTGCAAAGTGTTCGTTACTGGTCGCTGCTCCTTTCTGAACTCCAGCGGTCCTGATCTCTGACACATCGCTGCAGCACGGGGATTTCTTCTCTCTTAATTCAATGTGACTGTTTCCATTGATATTTGATATTCACAAGGCTGGGGCCAAAATGAAAATGAATCTGCCCATAAGTCTCCAAAATGTGCCTTTCTAATTTCAACATTGGTGTTTCAGAACGCAAGCTGCTGGTGGGTGTATCTCCACTTGTTTATACACAGTGCTCTTTTTTTTTTTTTTCTTTTTCCATCTATGCAGTGATTCTCTGGTAAAATGTGAGGAATGGCACAATACCTGGAGCCTCTGGATGGATCAATCTCTGTCTTTAAGCTTTGAATTTGGCTTTTAATTCTAAGGCTCTAATGTTAGAGGGTTGCAGATGTTTTAACTTAGTCTTTTTTGTTTGGGAGGGGGAAGTTTATGTGTGAAATTATTGTAATATTATTGCAAATATTGCAATATGATTATTGCAAATTTCTAGATGAAAGATGCAGTTCACAGGCGAAGAGAAATCAGTTGGAAGGAGTCGCAGCTGTCAATCCTGACTTCATAGCACAGGACACAGCCTCCCCAGTATGTTTTGTGTGAAGTTTGTGCTTTCCAGTTTGTGTGTTGGGTCTTGTGTAGGCCAGTTGCAGGCAGTGGAACATGTTCCACCACCCTGATGGAGGTGGCTGTTTTGAAGGGTGCTTTGTAAGGAGCTACGTGTTTATTTCTGATCTGAATTTATGAAGCTTCTGGCTGCTGCGTTGTGCTGTGCATGCGCCTGCCGAGAGCGAGGAGCCTGCCGCGGCCCTGCTCCCAGTGCAGTTGCGTGTCTGGGGAGCAGGTGGCAGGAATGGTGTTTTCGGCAAAGATGATATTGCCCTGGAAAATCCTGGCTGTTTGATCTGGTCAGCAGATGTGAAGTGTCGATTGGTATCAGTGGTGAGAGGGGGAGTTGCAATATACTTTGCTAATGGAGAAAAACCCGAGGAGCAATTCCCTGATTTATGCTTTTGGCGATGTGAAATGAAACTGTCCGATGAGCTTTGCTCAGCAAGCTCTTAGCAGACTGCTTCTTCCTCCCTGCTTCATGCAGATTTTTCCGAAGAGGCTGTTTCTTGGCTCTGTTACTGGGTGGGCAGAGGTGGCTAGGGGGGCACGGACCCCCTAAATGCATCCAGAGGCACAAAGCATCGAGCATAGGAGCAGGGAGGCAGCAGTGCCTGCTGTAGCTTGCTCCAAACCCCCAGTGCAATTCTGTCCCCAAGCGGCTGAAAAGGTCATTTAGCACAATAGCAAACACTTAATTTATTAATTTTTTTTTTTTTTTGCACTCCCTCAAATAGTCAAATTAGCATCCTCCTTCTGCTACAGGAGGGGGCGTCCCAAGAAGGATTATCAGTAGGAGCGCCTGGACCTGGGCTGTTCCTCTCCCGAAGGTCCCCAGCTGCTATTTGCACATCCCGGGGCCTGACTGCGGCTGGCATTTCCCCTGTTCGGTGGAATTTACTTTCTGCCTGGCGAGGGCATTGGGTAACATTTGCGCACCTGGGCTGCTTAAGCTGCGGAGGGGCTAAGGGGATGCGGCGGAGAAGGTCAGGGGTCTCTGCTTTCCTTACGGGCAGGAGGGAGCAGGGGGTGCAGCTGATGGGATACTGTGTCTTCTACCTAGGCAGCAAGCAGGAGGGGGAAAAATGACGTTATGTAGTGTGATGGTGCTACCTGTGCATCCATCTGGACCCTACTCTGATGTTGGGTGGATGCGGGATTGGCCTTGGCCATGGAGAGCTCAGGCCCTGCTCCGTTTCCTATTGGGGTGGATGGATCAGTTGGGCAGACAAGTCTAGGCTGCAGGTAACTCCATTGTTCTTTTTATTGTGGCAAAGGGTGCTCTATTTCCATTTGGATACATTTGCGCAGCATGCAGCCCAGGGTGGGATTTCTCCTTAGAAATGACTCCTCTGCACCCAGGTCTAGAAAGCTGTGAGGTCCTAACCCACGGGCTCTGGGAGGTAGAATGACACGTACAGCAGTACGATGGTGTGGCTGGAGGTTCAGGGAGACTATTCCAAGGGCAAACAGGGATCATTTACCATGAAAAACCCACAGGCGATATGGAAGGAGATAAAACACAGTTGAGGGGTGGTGGTACTGGAAGTCCCTAGTCTTTCCATGCTCCTGATGCAGGTGGTAAGGACAGATTTTTATTTCCCCTTTTTTGCCGTGTTTGGTTAGGCTTTGGAAACATCCTTCAGCAAAGGCAGTGTGCTTGGCTGGTTGAGTGCTTGGGGGGCTAATGGCCAGGGCAGAAGGCGAGTGCCAGGATGGCCATGATGGCACAGTGCTTCCAGCCCGGTTGGGAACTGCGGGCAAGGGCAGCTGACAGACCTGCTTCCTCGTATTCAGGCTGCGAGTGATAAAGGAGCTGAGCAATTAGGAGGGGTCCCTGTGGTTTGTGTTTGAAAGGAGCTACATTAGGATAATTTTTAAGCTCCTGTTTAATCAGAAGGCCGACTGCTGATGAAGGAGGAAACTGCTTGCACAGGCCCTGCGAGTTGCTGGGGTGTGCGGTGGGTCTCTGGTCCCTTTTGCTTTTTTACGGCTTTTGTTTCACCCTTTGGGGATGCTGGGTCTGCTGCCCTGGAGACAGCTGGGCTCCCATCCAGCACCCTTGGGTAGTGATGCTCTCTTTCCAAGGATCTCCTTGGCCTCTTGGCCATCGCACGTAGTCGGCAGCCTGATGCCTTCCTCTTCCCGCATCTCCTGCCAGTGCAGGCACTGGAGCTGGGTCTGACCCTGGTCAGTGGTAGCTCTCACAGGCTCCCTGGGGAAGGCTTGCCCTGTGGCTCTCTGGAGGGCTCTCCTAGGCTAAGCCAGGAGTGTGGAGGAGACCTAAATGAAGAACAAATGAGACCCATATAGCGACAAATGGGAATCAGATTTAGGAAGCAGATGAGACAACCCTTTGGAAGGGGCAAGGGGGTTGTTTGCTTTAATCAGTCTCCTTGGGTTTCAAGTAATAATAAAGCAGATTTGTTTTCTCTTACCTTCTCTTTCCCCAGCCCCCTCTCCTTCCCTCTGTTCCTCTTATTTGCTGTTTTTAACAGCCCTGGATCCAGCAGCACCAGCATCTCCTCCCTAAGCTCCCACCTTCTGCAAGTGGCATTACTGACCAATCTAGCAGACATCTTGTCCCGTTTTTTCCTTTCTCTTTCTGTCTAGTTCTCCCTGTCAGGAGCTTGCTTCCTTGGCTGAGCTGCTGGGGATGGGTCCTTCCCACCACCAAAGGAGCTTTTGGACTTTCTGCAGCAAGTGGTGGGGCAACTCCTCCAAATGGACTTTGCCAATAATCCTTGATGGAGGCTGTGTCTGATCCCAGCATGGACATCTCAGCTGCTCGGCAAGAGCCATTCAGGAGAAAGTTTACGGTGACTTTGCTGCCCAGAAGGGGCTGATTTAATTAACGTTTGCAAGACTACCGCAGGGCTTTCGAGTTGCAAACTGGTTTGGCTTTGCTCTGAAAAGCAGAGGGAAGCAAAGGAGCCGAGCCTGCCCTGTGGTGGCTTTTCCAGGTCTCCGAGGTCAGCACAAGGGGAAGTGTCTCTGTTGCAGCGCAGGGTGAGCCTCCTCCCTTCTTCAGTGTGGCAGAAATTGTGGTTGCAAACCTTCATTCTGGTATGTAACCATGTGTGGGCACTCAGCTCCCCCAGCTCATGCAGGTGGGTGCCAGGGGAGCGCACAAGGTGCTTCGACACCCTGGCCCTGGATGGCTCCCAAAACTCCCCATCCTGAGCTGTATTTCATATTCCTGTGCTTCCAGAGAGGTCTGTGCGTAAGATAACTTCTTGTTGCTGCCAGCAAGCTTTCCTTTAATCGTGCCACGGTGAGGCTTTTTTAAAAATTTTATTTTATTAGGAAATTCCCATTTGGTTGCTTTAGAAAGCGAGCCCTTGTGGCTGGCCCCTGGCCTGCCGCTTACAGATTTGTTTGAGAAAAGGCTGCGTTGGCATCCTGCTTTATTGAACATGCCTCCTGGGAAGGCGGTTTGAATATCCTTCTGTCTCCTCGGAGCAGGGAGCTCTCAGGACTCCCTGCCGCCATGGGGATAGGGAATGCTTTCCTCTCCCTTTCCCTTTCCCTCCCACCCCTTCCCCTTGTTCAAGCCTCTCTTTTCTTTTCTTTTTTTTTTTTTTTTTTTTTTTTTTGGTTTTTCTTGGAGGAGAGTGAGTGCTATGTGCGGTGCGTCCCACTCCATGCGGCTTTTCTCTTTCCCCACGGAGTTCATCCAAAGTTCGTATCCAGACGATGAACAAAGTAGCTCAGACCTTTTCCTGACTCCTCACCCTTTGTCCTCATCACTTAGTGACAGACAGGAATCAAATGCCACAGACAGGCTGACGGGACAGGGCTGTGTGAAAGTCCTTGGAGGAGGAGGAGTGGAGCAGTGCTGGGTAGATGGGGGACTCATGTTTAAACTCTTCTCCCCCTCCCTCGGTAAAGAGCAGAACAACTTTTACTTTGAAGGGCAGAGGGGAGGTGCAGGTTTTTTTGTTGGTTTTGGGGTTTTTTTTGTTTTTTTTTTTTGTTTTTTTTTCCCGGCAGAAACCAGATACATTTTTAGCGACAACAGACGCAGGGAAGAAGGACCGGATGGAGTTAGCCTCAGTGTTTAGCACTGGGTGTGCCTCTTGTTCAGAGCAGGGGAAGGAAGGGGGAATAGGAGGGATGGAGGCTGCTGGTCTGCCTGCATCACCTCTCTGCTGGAACAGGAGGCCATAGAGAAGAGGAGGTGCGTGGTCCTGGTCCTCATCCATTTATGAGGGCTGCATTGCCCTGGCTTGATCTCGCCTAGAAAAGTGGCTTGATCTGGTCTTGGCTTGGTCTTCCATCTCACCTGGGTCTGGAGCTCCTCTCTGGGTGGTGGGTGGTACCCCACTGGGGTTGGAGCGCAGCAGGGTTTAATGTCAGGGGCCTCCCTGTGCCAGCAGGCAGCATGTGCAGGCTGGTTCAGCTGGGCAGCTGCCTGGGATGGGCTTCTTACTGTTTCCCAAGCTGGTGTTTGGGGTGCTTAGAAGACTTGGTTCAACCTATCAAGAAGGGAAAGGAGCAATTTAGCCTGTTTGTTTGCTAGCGCTTGTCTAACTCATTCAGCTGTCAGAATTGGGATGACTCCATCCTAATTCCATCCATAAATACCAAGATTAATATTTATCCATCTTCCATGTGTCCTCCCCACCATTCACCTTCTTTCCTTTTTTAAATGAAAAGTAACGACAACTGGAATGTCTGGAAGTTCCAGGCAAGGAAAGGACGGCAGCACCTCATGGCAGAGATTTTGTGGGAACTTTTATGGAAGCTGGATTGGCTGTAGCACCAAGTTTGGCAGAGGTTGGAGCGTAAAGCTCTCCTAAACCTCCAGGCAGAGGAGATCTCCAAAATGTAAAGTGTATGGTGATGCTTTGTTCCTCAAGAGGTGCTGCGATCCTGCAGAGATGTGCTGGGCCAGGGCTCTGCTTTAGCTCTGGATCTTTTTGTGACTGAATGCCTCACATCTGTCTCTAGAAAGCAAGGACCTTCCCCTGGGTCTCCTAAGGGGATCCTCTTGGTGCAGATGAGTGGCTGCAGCCTTCCATAACATGTTTTCTGTTAAAGTCTCTGGAGCAAGCTCCAGGGATGTGGTGCGAGGCAGGGCTGAGGGCTTCTCCTGCTCGGGGCCACCCTGTTGGCAGGGAGTTGTGGATGCCCCTTATGTAGACAAACTCCATGGCTAGCTTTCAAGGCATGAGGTGGGCAGGGAGGGGAAGCACTGCTGTCAGAAAAGGACTTTCAAAGGAACATTTATGTTTGGCCCTTAAATCTCGGGGAGTGCCCTGGAAGGTGTGGGTGAGAGGAGGATCTCTTGGGTTCAGTCTGCATGTGGAGAGAAATTGCTCATAGCTTAAGTGAGCAAGAGCAATGTTGGCTCCTTGGTTGGCAGAGGAGGAACCAACTTGCTCAGCAAGTCCCAGGACTGAGCAGGGAGCTGCGGGAGGGCGACCAGCTCACCCCAAGGCACAGCAGGTCGAGTCTCCATTCCCAGCCCTGGCTGCAGCATCCCACATGCCTCCGACCACTCTCGCCAACCCCGCTTCTGGCTGCTGGCGCTGCTTGCAGGGGTCATCTTGGAGGCAGCAGGAAGGGGCTGGGCAGGTCCAGGTTTTACCCTCTTTTGTTTGCTGATTTTGCAGAGCTTGCTGATCTGGGCCCTGGCCAGCTCTTCTGACTCACAGGAATCATCTCACGAGTCTCCTACACCCTCCATTACCCGATCTGAGCGCTTCCCGGCGTGTTGGCTCTCGCTGCTGTGCCGTCGCGGAGCAGCAGCCGTGAAGGGAGCTGTGCATTTATGCAACATGCATCCGCTGCCGGCTGCTGCAGCATGCAGTGCTGGAAGGGTCCAGAGCCTGGATCTCCTGTTACCCTTTGCATTGCACGCTCCCTTTGCTAGTGGCAGTCTTTCCTGACCTCACAGACAGTCTCTAAATTGATTGCGAGGCAAAATAAAGATCTCCTTGCTTGTTAAGAGGAGCAAGCTTGATGGCTTTTGGTTTTTTTTCCCTGTCCCTTGTGCTGGTAGCAGCAGTACTGGGTGCTGTACGAGGTAGTTTTGGGGGGATCCACTTGCCTCTCCACTGGTTCCTGTAGGGCTGCTGTGTTTCTATTCATAAATGCAACAGTTCAGAGCTGGAGGAGGGTGGTGGTGATCCACAGGCTCCTTCCAACATTGCCTGTCTGGTAAATGCAGTGGGTCAGTGGGAGATTACCAGAGTTGCGTCAAAGCTCTGTGCGCTGATGCTACAAACCTTGAGATCCCTGTTCAGCAAAGGTGAGAGACACACACTTGGAAGTCCCCCACGTTGCAAGCTGGGAAGTCTCCTAGAGTTCCTGACTTGCCCATCATGCTGTGAGTTTTCTGCATGTGGCTTTACCTCCTCACCCCTGCAGGGAAGCGGCCGGGGCGTGTTTCCATCCCAGCCTTGTACCCCTGCAAGGTGCTTGGTTTGGCAAAGGGCTGCTGTTGCATCAGGCTGGGCTGTGCCTAGCGAGCGCCGAGGGAAGGTCCCTGTGCTTGCGGCAGGAGTGTCACTCAGAAATAGTTCAATATTGCGGCTCCTCTGGGGGCTTGGGCGGTCTCTGTTTTTGTGGCTTATTTCCATGTGCCACATGCGAATTTCTCTCCTATGGGTCCTGGTGACTTGCAAGATTTGGGTGTTTTGGTGGCTTTCTGGCCTGTGGCTGCCAAGCCATGTGGTGACATGCAAGCAATTTGCATCTTGTGTTAAGTTTGCAGGTACCTTGTGGAGAGCTTAAGAGAACAGAGAGATCCCAGTTTGATACAATCAGGGACTTGCATCCCCAGTGAGCTATGGAGCAAACCTCTCCTCCGGACTGGGTGCCTCTGGGCAGCCCAGCTTGATGCGGTGGCAGGGAGGTGTTTTTGGGCTCTGAGTGGTGTCAGGGTGGCTCCTTGTGTGACAGGGAGCTGTTGAGGTGCCTCACCTGGCTGGTCCTCCCCAGACAGGGGAGTCGTGCCCAAGGAGCGGGAGCAGCCTCGTGCAGGATGGGGTGCTGGAGCAGCAGTGCCCTCCCGTCTTGCAGAAGGGTTAAGCGGGTGGTGGGATGTGCTCCTCTGGGACGATGGCTGAACTTTGGGGCTTCCCTAGCCTGAACCTCCCACTTGCAGGGCCTCGGCACAGTCGGTTGCTAAAAGGGGAAGGCGATGGCCTAAAAATGCCTGCCCGGGTGACTTAGGCACTGATGTTTTGGCACCTTTTCAGCAGAGCTGGAGTCCCAGTTCTGGTAAAAACTAGCCATTTGTTTATGGTTGTGAGCTTCCCCCTAGGCAGGAGTCTCTGTGCATGGGTCTTCCCCATCAGAAGGGATTTGGGGCAGGGGGCTTTGGCATCTGTCTTGGTATATTCTCTGTGTACATCCCAGCCTCGTTGAGCACAACAGTGTCCTGCAAGACCCGCGATCTGTTCCGAGCTGGCCCCGGAGCCCATCTCTCCCTGCCTGCCTCCTGTGCGGTGGTGCCTTTGTCAGCCGTCCAGAAACCCCCAGCGCTGCAGCCAAACCTTCCTGAAGTGCCAGCGATGCGGAGTTTGGGTCCTGGCCCCCCCTCCCTGCCTCTGCCCTAGCATTTATCAGCAACCTCCCTTCCCTCCCAGCCGCCAAATTCTTTCTCTGTGCCGTCATCCTCCGGCCAGAAGCCGCCCCGTCCCTGCTCTCCCTCCCTCCGAAACCAGCCCAGAACTGCTGGGCAAACATTTTGCCTGTTGTTATTACAGTATTCCCATCTGCATACTTAGTCATAAACCCCTTTTAATTCCAGCCTTTTTCTGGGGCGGGGTTAAGAGTTCAAACCCATCATTTTTCTTTTGGGGCTGGAGGCTTACAAAAGCAGCCCGCGGCGAGATTGTTCGGGAGGATGGGGCTGAGGGCGAGTTTAGGGGGAGGGAAAGGGGAAGGGGGGCCGTGGGGAGGGGGACTGCACGCAGGAGTACTGGCTGTGCAGTCCTTGCTCCCCAGGGAAGGTTTTGGCTGAGGTTTGTGTGGGGCTGGCTGTGGCAGGGGGCTGCTCTCTGCCAGCCCCCCCTTTCCCCTTCCTGCGGCTTGCTGGGAGGCTGGAGGTGGACGGGGCTGGCCCCTCAACAGGGATGTGTTGAGTCAAGTTGTGCCGCTGCTGATCTTGCCTCGTTTGCCGGAGTCTTTGGATAATGGAGCGCCGAGAGCCGGAGAGGAGCGTTCCCAAACCTGCAGGGAGGGGAGCAGCCCTGGCTCTGTGTGAAGGCCCCTTCAGGGGAGGTCCCACAGGCACAGCATGATGCCACTGATGTTTTAGTGATGGAAAGGATGCTGTGAGGCTCCCTTTGCCCAGCTCACTGTGTTCTTACTTTAAAAGGCTGTCCCCTCCTTACTTGTGGTGGTTAGGGTCCTGCTCCAGGAGCACTGGTGGTCCCTGGACTCACCTCCCACCCTGTGCAGGATAAGGAAAAACTACGTACAATAACCATCAGGCAGTCCGTATGGGGTAACAATCACATATCAAACAGTGGGAGATGCAGGGAGAGAAGTAGAGGCTGGGTCCTGCAAACTTCACTTTAGTATTCCTGCCTTTGAGTAACTTTCAAACAGAACTACCCAAATATCTGTTTTTTCAGGATTTTTTTTTTTTATCCACCTAGGGTGGATATTATTTTATATATATTATATTTATATTATATTATTTATATTATTATATATTATATCATATATTATATCATATATTATATTATATATTATATCATATATTATATA
>JAAGAY010129051.1:707-27008 GCA_011801015.1 Ardeotis arabs
GGGCGGGGGGGGGGGGGCGCCGGGGGGGCGGGGGGGGGGGGGGGGGGGAATATCCCTGCTCCCAGAGTCCTGAGGAGGAGAGGAAGAGTGGAGGATTGTTGCAGCGCAAGTTCTTGCTCTTGGTAACTTGCTTTTGCTCCCCCCCTCCTCACCCTCCTCTTTTCTTTCTGTGAAGGGACGGGTTTCACAGGCGAGGGAACGCGCCGCTTTTGTGCGGTGGCAGTTTGTTCCCCATCACAGGGAACCGGCTCTGCTCTCCTCCCCTCCTAGTGTGCAGCAGCGTTACTGCGAGTCAAACTTGTAAGGTGTGCGGTGTGCGTGCACCACCGCTGCTTCAGCGTTCCCGTTATACCGCGCGGAGCTCCGCAAAATCCCCCTGCAAAGCTCCCCTCCGCGTGCGGCACCCACCGCATCGGTACCGAGGGGGGCGGCTCGGACCTCGCCGGACGCGCGGCCGCGGCCCCTTTGTACCGCCTTCCCCGCCCGGCGCTCCCTGCAGGTTTGCCCTCCTCCTCCTCCGCGAAGGGCTTATCCGCGGCCGCGGCACTGCACGGCTCCGCCACCTCGCCCGGGGCCGCGCTGCGGCCCCTGCCCCGGCCCTTCCGCGGCGCTGCGCGGAGGCTGACGCCAGGAGGGAGGCGCGGAAAGTTGGGCGGGGGGCGCTGGCCGGCGGCGGGCCGCACACCCCGTTTCTCCTTCTCCTTCCGCTCCCCGCGGCTCCCCCGCTTCGCTGCGGGCGTGGGGGCACGGATGAAGGAGCCCCTCTCCCTCTCCCCTCGGTGCTGCACGCCCGGTCCCTGCCTCGCTGCAGCAGGAGGGGAGGGGTGAAGTGCCCGTCCCGGCGGGCGGGGAGCGGCGTGCCGAGCCAGGGGCAGCAGGGGAAGGGGAGAAAAAGGGACCTCCTCCCGTAGTAGGGTCGCACCGAGTCTCCCCGCTTCTCTCCGAAACCACGGACCTGTAGCTCCGAGCTGCGGGTTGCAGGAGCTAAACGTGTGCGGGCGCGTGGGGGGGAGTGAGACTCCTTGGCAGCCCAGTGAGCGGGCAGCTGGAGAGGAGAGTAAGGCAATGTCAGTGCACCTTACACCAACAGCAGCTGGGCTCTTGCCTGGTTTCTGAGGAAACGAAGCCTCGTACCAAGAGGACTTGCGTGGGACAGGATACAGATTGCGCTCCAGAGTACGTGTGGTGTTGGAAAGGCTATGGCAGCATCTCCGAAGGGGACAGATGTCCCAGGCTGCCCCATCGCTCTGCAGGTTGTAACCTTTGCTTCCGTAAATCAAAGCTGTCACCTGAGCCGGTCTCCCCTTTTCCCATGCAACTATGTGCCTCTTGGAGTCATAGCTGGGCTTCTAATCTAACAATATCCTCTTACATTGACTTTTCTTTCCACTGCTGTTCCAAACCAAATTAAGACACACCAACTTTATGTTAAAACAGAGACTGCATTCAAATCCTTTGTATTAAATAGCATCTGTGTTTGCATTCTGTTTTAATACAAAATGCTTTGGATCGCAGCTAATACCAGGAGATATGAAACTGGTTAGTCCCCACATGTTGCACATAAAAAGAATTCATAATGAGCATCTGTGGGATGTGGAATGTATCCCATGAGTTAGCTGAAGACCTCATAACGTAAAAGCTGAGAAGCCTAAGTGAATTATGACTCTCCTTCCTCGCAAGTAGGATTAATTTTCTATCCCACTTATATTCATTATCTATCCTGTTTATACTATAGGGACATCAATTGTTTGAGTGTTAAATATGAAGACTTTACAGAAACGTGTAGGTTAGATAGCTTGCGGAGAAGAGGGGGAATGTTGTTGCTAGGAAAAATGTTATTCAAACTCCATATTTAAGGAGCAATATTAGCTCAAGCTGCTCGCTTTTTTACAAGATTGTGAATTCTGTGCTTTTCTCTTACAACATATTTAAAATGTAAGGTTTACAAAGTACCTTCCATCTGCCTGTGGCCCTCCCAGTGATGTCAATAGGAATTTTGCATGCAGATGAAGGTCCGTATATGGCCTTTAGAGAGCAGGTCAATAAATGGCTGGAGGAATAATTAAAGACTTCTGAGCTGCTCCTTTCCTTTTTCTTACAATATAGTACAAGACTGGCATGAATATAGGCTGGGCTACCACTCTAATTGGCTATGGAATAACACTGAAAGGAATTTAAATGTGGGCAGTAGCCATTTTCCAAATGATCACTCCATTACAGTAGTTTTGTCTGTCAGTGTATGGCCAGGCAGTAGAGTGGATGTAATCATGTCGAAGTCCCCATCCATTGATTGTCACTCACTGCTCTACAGTGGCAACTCTAAGCAGATTTTCACATTTCAAAGGGACAGCCAGGACAGAGAGCCTGCCTTTAGCCAAGCTTGCTTCAGCTTAGTCCTGAAAGTCACTGCTTGTCATCCGCGTAGGCAGAACCCATGATCTCTTGATATTTCATAAGATCTTTTATGGTTATTGATTAATATCTTAAGTGCTAATATAACTGAAAAGTCAGTCCTGGTAACTCTGCTTGCACAAGTAGTCCCACTGAGCCAGTGGAACTACTGACAAATAGTTTTGTATGCTGGAAGATGAGCAGGATTCAAAGGTAGGTTTGTGAATGCCTACAGAATATGGAAGCATTTTCTTTCTCATAGCCTTTAAAAGATATAAAATAAAAACCTATTATCTCGTATCTGAAGAAAAGTCCATTTTGATCATTTGTATCTTTTTTTTTCTCCCAAATTATTCATGATGGTAAAGTCCAGTAAGAATTTCTCAGACTTATTTTATACACCGACAAAAATATCTATCATCAGGCTTAGACTCTGTGCCATATTAAATAGCATGGACCCAATTCGGTACATATTTAAACCCATGCAACAACATACCGTGATGGATTTAAATTAATTCAGTGCACTATGCTAGTGTAAATGAGATGAGAATCAAGCCCAATATTTAAAATGTAGTTTATCTCTCATTTTGGTGAAATTATTGACAGGTTCTGGTGTCTAAGTGACACAGTTTTTGTCTCAATACCATATACTTTTTTAAGATATTCTGCAAGTTGCTTTAGTATTGATTAAGCTAAGAAATATTCTGATGTTACTGCTGTTTCGAACAATGTACTGTAGACCTTCCTCTCTCAGGCAAAAACATTGTAAAGATAAAAATTAAAAACACATGACAGCATGTAATATAATAACATTTAATATTTATGCTTTGCCTACACCTCTCTATCACAATTATATATTATATCTTTATTCACATTGTCAGTGTACTACTGTTCCTTTCTTTCACAGGTGAAAAAATATCTCTTCTCTGGAAATTCATTTCCATTTACTTAAAGTTAAATGGTTTGACTTTGAATTTTCATTATCTGCTGTTGGAAGGAGCCTGTGACAGGTATGAGAGAGAATGCTACAAAGCTTCATTGTATCATTTAATTTTTGCTTCACTTTAGTCAGATATCATTTAGGTAGGGAGTAAAATACTATACGTAGAACAGGATAAGATAGAACAAAACAGAACAGAAATAAAATAAAATGAAAATAGGATATATAATGAATTACAGCAGAAAAATGCCTTTATCGTGAAGAGATTTTTTTTTTTTTTTTAGTTATACTGATTCCTCACTGGTGAGAAAATTGAACTAATTTTATATAAAAGGAATATGTCATAACAGGATATGGCATTTATCTTCCTGAGATAGGAGTGACCTCATCATTCACAAGTGGCGTAGCTATGAATGAGTAATCAGCCTCCCCACCCATTAAGTGTAGATAAAGTCCACATCTTCTGTCTAAGTATTAAATATTCGATTTATTATTTTACAACTCGCCATCTCTACAAGTGTCCACTGACTGTTGCTTCTGTTGCTGCTACCAATATGTATCATCACTGTGAAGCAAAAGAAGCTCCTCAAAAGGCGCCCTGCATAATAGTGAATAGAAGATGAGAAGGGAAATGAAAATAACAGAGGAGAAGAAAATGAGAGAAGATGGACCTGCAGGAAAAAAATTATGGTCAGAACAGGATAAGGAAACCCCTTAACTGACATATACTTTTGTTGCCTGTAATATTGCAAGAGCTTTATAACATACATGCAGTGAAAATATTTTTCATATTAATACCTCACATATATCACCTACCTCATATCTCAAATTATATTGCTGAAGTTATTCCTAAGGGAATTTATATATGTATAATGTGAGAGAAATATACAGTTAGGAAAGAATTCCTTTTTACTATCTATCAGCAGTGCACATTAGAGAAGAGCTGCAGTTAAAAAAATAGAGTTTCTTTCTAGAACTACATAAGATAACATATTTTTCTCCTTCAAATGATGTCACATGCTGCATTTTGTTTTCATTCCTTTGTAAAAGCAATGAGTGTAGTTGGAAGAAAATATTTGGAGTTTAATTTTAAATCAAAAAGAACTGGCTGTTCATCTGTTTAGGAGAAAAACCTCTAAATAGAACATGAAATCAGGAAAAAGACTATCACAACTTAAACAGCAAGTACTCAAATATTTTCCATCTTTACAATTCCCTGATATGTACTCAGTGTTGGAAGAGCAGATGAGGGAAATGTATTTTCTGAAAGGTTGTGCTGGGGATGAAGGGCAAGATTAAGGTAGCCCCCTCCCCCCTGTATTCAAAAGAAAAGTGAGCAGAGAGTAAGATAGAAGGAGAGTGCCTGGGGAAAGTAGCATCACTATCGAAATCATAAAAGATGTATAAGGACATCAGTGGAAGAACTAGAAAAACTATTAGAAGAATGCCTTACAGGGCTATCCCAATGGCTCCGTGATTAGCACTCTGCGCTGCCACTGGGAGAATGCAGCTAAGGTTGGAGGCTAATCTTAGGATCTCGCTCATCGGTACTGGCAGCCGAGAGCCTTACGAGGTTGGCGAGTCCAGAGAAAGACTGATGCATAGCTCACACACCCAAAGGTATGTACCTAGGCTCTGTTTTGACCACCGAAACTGTCTCAGGAAGGAGTATTGGGTTTTCTCTATCGTCAGCTAGCCTAATTCGCTCTCTATGCGCAAGCAAAAGAACACCTCTGGCCTACTGTGTAATGACAAAGGACAGCTAATATTCCAAGGCTGGAACATCCATATTTAAGTAAATTTCTCTTGTTTTGTATACTTTGCTCTGGTCCCAAATTTTAGCAAATGACTTATCTCTCAGCACAGAGGTTTCCTGCAGTGTTGATCCCCCGCAAATTTTCTAGCAGCTCCAGCAGAAGATCAAGGGGCAGCCAGCTAGGTTTTCCAGACTGTACCTGCTTCTGCAGAGAGCATGTAACCTGGATGTTCCTCCAGACAGTTTTAGCACCTGTGTATACATTTCCCTTGTCTTCAAGACCAGTGTCATGCCTCTAAAGTAGAGTAATCTGCTACTCCGTTAGCATCAAACTGGGGTCATGGAGACCACAACTAAATTGTGCTGCTTCCACCTCCACAAAAACCTGATTCATACCACACAGCCTGATAAGAAGCGTAATTCAAGAAAGTGGAAAAACAAATCATGTAGCTGCTTTTTAACTCCAGGGCTTCTAAGAGATACCAGCATATTATCCTGAGCTCTCACCACATTCAGATTTTTGGTCTAGTAATTCGCTTTGCACCTGCTCATCCATAAGAGAAGTGAAACTTATAAAGGACACAGGGCTAGTCAACACACTTTTCCCTTTTATTTCTTTATTTACTTTTATTTTCAGCCTCTGCCAGTGTTCCTAAACCAAAATAATTTGCGGAAGCAGCTGTTGGTGTGTCCTGGAAAGACAGCATCAATAGGCAGCTTAAGGTTTCTGACTGTGTTTAGAGGAGGATTCTTGTCCTTTCCCTCACTACATAGTCATTCCCTTCTAATTCAGAAGAAACAGAAACCAAACATACTGTCTTTCTCTTAATTCTTTTTTTGATTAACAAATCAAAGTTAATTATACGTACAGCAAAAAAAAAACCCCACTGAGCTGCCTCTCAGACCTCTTTCAGAGACGCTTAGTGCAGTCGTGTAGCCTTTCCTCTTTGGTAGCTACCAACAGTGCTCTGCTGAGTCATGCAGCAGTGAACAAAATACACAAATTCACTAGACCACCCGTGCCTGTGTTTCCTCTCGTACTGTCCAAGTTGGAAGTTCCAATCAGCACCAAAATCAACAGTGTAATAAGTGGGAGCTGGGATCTCTCAGCAGCAGAGGTGGTAAGCATCCTGTGCAGTTTAAAGCCAGGCTAGGTCCTTAGAGCCATGTTTCTCCACAGGTTTGTTTTGTTGTTTGGTTTTTTTTTTTCTGTTTTAGAACAGCAGCATTATTTTTCCACTCACTGAAGAAGACGGTGCACTGTGTTCCTGCGTAGCATGGTCTCAGGTGGGCAGCTATGTAAGTCTGTGACTCTGCTAACAGTTTCTGAAACTTCAAGCATACATAAGACTCTGAAATAAATACTTTGATCTTTGGTCCTAGTGTTTTTCCAAAAATTATAAAAACTTGTATGGAAATACATGTGTCGAAGACTTGAGTGCAGGCTAGCCTGTCTGAAAATGTATCCATGTCTAGGTACAGGAATCTCTAACAGAGTAAGGTTTTCATTTACAACTATTTCTTATTCTGCAGTTTCAGTTCTCACTGTTAAGAAGTTTGTCCAAATTCCTTCCTTCCTTTTTTTCTTAATCAAGAAATTCAAGTATTGAGCATACTCACAGGAGGCCTTCAAAGTTTAAACACATCTCAAATCTTACTCTTTCCATTTCAAACATCTCTTGGGTTAAAAAACAAACCAACCTTTCCAGTATTTATACGTGGTCTATCAGAAACCTTAAAAAGATAAGATAACTTTTATTTACTTCAAAGTTAGACCTCCATCCACATTACTTGCCCTTCTGTCATTGCTATCCATACTACAGCAACCATTGAGAAGAAGAACTGAACAAATGTGACATGCAGCACCCAACTAAGTGTCCTCACTTTTCACTCTTTGGAATTCCTTCCTTGGGGAGTTTAATTATGACAAAATCAGAAAATAATCTGAGATCTTCTTAGTCCACTACTGGACTTTTATTTTCATTTTCACTTTCATAGATAGGGTAGCCCAAAGTCTAGCCATAAATTGCATCAAATTCAGAACATGCTGAAATCTAAGAGTGAGTTCCTTTTTTGTTCTTTGGTTGTAGGTCTTCTGACCACTACAAAGGGTATTTTCATTATCAAAAAGTGGTCTGGTCCATAGTTTCTGTCTAAATAAAGTTGAATTCTTCATTCACTGGAAGTTAATCAGCAAGGCTACCTAACATTCTTCTCTTTTCACTGCCAATGGACCACATTTTCTCATTTTTATACACATGTGTGGAAAACATAGAAAATGTTTGGGGGACTTACTTTATTAGGCATTGGCAACACACTGGATGGAGAACTTGTGGGCTCTTTGAAGAAATCATGTAATGCAATTGCCCCAAAATCAATATATTATTTTTAAACATTAGGGAATTTAGCCATTATTCTCCTGATTACACATTTGAGGCAACATATATTTAGCTGTGGAGTATGTATAGTTTGGGTAGATATGAATGTCTATATGAAGAAAATTATAATTTCTCTTAATTCAAAATTCATTAAACAGGCTTTATCATACCTTTCTTGGTACCTTTCTTATTTTTGTCTCAAGATGGATATTCATATTTATTAACTTGACAACCAGTAATGACTGCATTTGCTTTGTTTGTACAGACTTTTTAAAAAAATTGTTGACTCTTTTACTAGTCCCTTAATAGAACCAGGTGGTCGAAGTTAGTACTTGCTAACTCCTCCGGCCAAATTATCATTTCTTTTGACATGAGAAAACCTCCTACAGATTTTGAAGCATATTTCATTTAATATAGATTTGGCCTTTTCAGTCTGGAACAAGAAGAAATATCAGAGAGATCATACAAGTAGATGTTATAACAACAGCAACAACATCTGCACAATGACAGAGTTTATTTTTAGTTGCAACTTGTAATAATCACTATTCATCTCCTCAGCTTCTCAATTCCTGTAACAACTTTCTGGGAAAATGTTTTTGTTTCAAAGTCTGCAGCATCATGGGAAGTTTCATCATTAGAAAAACAAGAGGAAACATACCTTCCTTTAACAGCACTAAATCAATATTCCTTCCTAAAATAATTAAATCATATGCAGATAAAAACTATCACACAGGTACATCTAATTTTGAATCTTTTGGGGGATATCCAGACTATACAGCTGTAATTCTTCCAATATTCAAATGCAATCACTGAATTAATTTAAAACAGTCCATGGTATTTTCTATGCCACCAATTCAGTAACAGTTTTTCTGTGTATCTAGGCCTTTACTATATGCCAACCAAGTACAGCAACTAGATTTATCTAGAATATACTGCAATCTGTTACTCTTTCTGAAGCTGAACTTTTGATTCTAATCAGTTTTGCTCAACTGTTGTCAGCTTATGGAGGAGTACAAGAGCTAAAGATCTGCATAATAAAGAAGATATTATATGTAGAAAAATCTTGAATTAATAAAATTACTAAAGCTGATATATCAAACAAGGGAAGCAGAAAAAAAAACAAGGTTAAGATTTTTCTTGAACTCGTACATTTTACATTTTTTTCTGGTGTACATTAATAATATTCAAAGTTTGCATATCTGAAGATAGGAAGAAGAAATATTCAGTTTAAACAGCAACAGTATTCTTTACTTTCAGAATATTCTTATTATGAGTCCTTGCTACTTCCACTAACATTACTCTTTTGCATTTGCTTTTTAGGTGGAGAAGAGTCCATGAGTGGGAATAATGCGAAATAATTTGACTTTTGAGAGACTGTAAGCTCTTCAAACTTATTTTTATAACAGAGGATGCTTGACATTGCAAATCACTTTGTCTTCCTTTTACTTCTAAGTCCTGCTATCTGTAGTGGACTGTGTACATACTTTCAAATGGTGCTGTTAGGTTAGTAAAACACACACAGCTGGAGTTAAATTATTTAATTTATAGAGTTTGAAATATCTGCTCTCTTCACTGTTTGTTAGGAAGATCTTGAAAAACTGAATATCCCTTAATATAATTTTCAGAGAAAACAAGCATTTAGGAAAAAAAATATATATACCATATAAATGAAAAACCTGATAATTGAATGTACCTTTATAATTACCACATGATATTTCTTCAGGTATGGACTGCATTTTGATATTGTTCATTTTACCATACACACATTATTCCAAAATCTAAAAAATAACATTGTTTTGCAAGCAGATGCCTAATGATTTATTATTAGCTTCAGTTGTGATGCTGTAGGAAGATAAAATTACTACTAACCTTTCAAAAGAGATCCAGGTTTGAATCCTCACTACCGTGTAGAGAAACTAGAATTTGACTCTTCCATTAACTTCGCTTGGAGTTGCAGGGAGGAGGAGGGGAAGTGTCTTTGAATGTTAAGCCGCTAGTTTTCATACACAAATATTCAGAAATCTAGACACCCCAAAATGGAGACCACTGTCTAAGACACAGTTCCTTGTTTGGAAAGCAAAACTGAGGACTTCCCGAGGCTTCACGCTGTGCGAAAAGGAGCTGTGGAGCAGAAGAAGAGTCAATGCCTTTTTTCCACTACTAAGTACTGAAGCTAACGTGAGTGTGAATCTATATTTCTTTGTTCAGAATTATTGTAAATGTTCTCTCGTGGGGAAAATGCTCAGTCTAAAGATAAATATAGTTACACAGTCATTCAGGTGAATTAGTGCAGGGAAATGAAGAAGGCTCACCTCATCACTAATGGAAACAAGCAGTACGCAGCGACTGGCGCTAAACACTGGCTGTTCTGAAGTGTTCTAGCCTGGATACCAACAATAGCATCTGCTTAGATAGCAGATGTGTATGCCCTGCTCACAGCTAATTATTTCTGCAGAGTGACAGTATGATGGTGATTAAAAATATATATTAATATATATGGTATATTATACCTATAAATATATCTTGCCTGATTTATTTGGTCTGAGCTCATCTATAAATTGTCTGGCTTCTGAAGGAAAATGGCAAAATTGTCTTGCATGTAGAGGGATAGATCTCAAGTTAAATCAGTGGTTGCAACAAAAAAAATCTAAGTGAATGACAAACTCTGAAGAGCTCGAACAAGGCAAATTGCAATACATAAATATCAGAGGGCATGTGTATGTCTTGAACAGATACCAAACCTTCTGCATGGAAGAAAAAAAAAGAAGAAAAAAAAAATGGTTCAAATTATACTTTTTGTCTGAGAAACCAAGAGTATGAGCAGCATTATAGTACAGTGTAGTGGTTAGAACTGCAACACACCTTATTATGTCATGAATTTGAGTAATAATTGAGTTGTAGACTATTTCAAGCAAGCAAAGAAAAAGTAAGCATGCTTGCCTTCCCCCAGCTATGTCCACTGTCAGTTTAATTTCTTGAAAGAATTCTGTAGTTTCCATTTAAAAAAAAACAAACAAAACACCAAAATCAAACAAAACCAATCAAACAAACAAAACCCCGGAACAACAACAAAAAATCAGAACACCTCCTCCCACCCCCAAACGAAAACAAACGAAAAGAAACCCCAACCCCACATCACACACATCACACAAAACAAAGCATCACAAAACCAAAGCATAAATAAGTATTTTGAGTATATCATATTGGAGTTTTCATATGACTTTCACAAAGGACAAGGAAAAGTGCTGATCCAGCTGTTTCTGAAAGTGTCATTCTAGGTTTTTCATCTTCCCCCTCCCCCTACTTCCCAAAAATACTTTATAAGAGAGTACTAGCAAAAAAGTCTGCAAGATGCTTCTTTTCTTCATAAGAGGTAATATTCAGTACTGCTTATCTGAAGTCAAGAAACTACAACCACAAGAAACAAGTTTTTACTGAAGTATATTGAGTATATTTTGCCCTTATTAAGTGTTTGAACATTTGGTCTTGAAAGTATGATAGTGGAATCAGTGGTCTGAGGCTGTTAAAAATGAGTATTAAAGTGAATTGAGAATCATTTTCAATAGTGTTTCATTGAAGTCAATGGACCAACATTATCAGAAGTGAGTCTCATTGAAGTTGTGGAGATTAATTTTTGATAATAAGCCATTGAAGTCAAAGGGAACAGGCTACAGAAAGTTAACCCCACACAATGCAATTACATTCAATACAGCCTTGTCTTGTGAAGAAAAAAAAGACTTTATTAAGTACAAGATTTGTGTATCATCACTTTCACACAATGTATTAAAAAAACCCAGAGCAGTATCACAGACACTGGTGGAGTGACTGTAAACAGATGTTGCAGTTAGGCTTTTAGGATACTTGTACAGTACCAGTTAACAGCACAACTCACATAATAGTACAGCATGTTTTCAAGAGAAAGTATTAGGCAAGATATCACATATCCTATAGTCTTTGAACAGTGCCTCAATCTCTTGCTTTTGCTAGCTAGCCATGAGAATCAAGCTGAAGGAGTTTGATGTCTCACGTAAAGGGTAGCAACTGCAAAAACCACATTCATTGCCTTTCTCTCCCAATGCAAAATAAAAGTCTTCTGCAGCAAGAGCAAGAATACCTTCACTTTAGTGAAATGCACACAAAAATTTTTACAGAGTTTGCAACATTTAACTAAAGAAGAATAAATTTAGCTACTTATTGTCAGGAAAAGGAGGAATGTTCAACTTTTAAAAAAAAAAATTAATCACTATTAACTTCTCAAATGTTTATAGGAACTCACATAAAACCAGCAGATGCACAACTAGATCCTACTCTGTTTTGTACAGTTCAGAGTGAGAGACGACTTCTGCTTTACCATTTCATGGATGTTTTCATTCTTCAAACACTTACCACTGTATAATCACTTTACAGTAAAAAAACCAAAAAAAGTCAGTGGGCAAATACTATACACAAACATGAATTAGATATGTGGAGGTATATAAATAGTTCAAATGTTTACATATTGTGTAATTCACATGCAGTTGCTGGCTTTTTTTCCTCCACAACTCTAAAATGTTCTGTGCTCTAGATCTATTTCCCATTGGTCAAAAATGAAACTGTAAATATTTTTAATTTCAAGGTATAAGTACAGCAGTTCCTGATGGAGCAGCACACAACATAGTGAAGATTAATTAAGAATAATCACGGAAACACAGAGATCTGAGCAGGCCACACGGGACAACAGTTATTGTGTGCGTGAGTGCATGAAAGGGTCAGCCTGGAAAACCGCCTGAAGCATCTGGATGATTGTACGTGACTGAAAACAGTCACGAGGGATGATTGTGTTAAAAATAACTCTCGGTTTTAGGGAGTATCAGCAATGAAGGAAACATCCTGCTTGGCCCCATAGCTCAGATCCACACCTGTGGATATAAATATACGCTTGTTACTGCTTTGAGTAGCTTTTTTGCGCTTGTTTGCTTGCTCACTTGCTTGCTTGGCTTCGGAATAAAGGAAACTTGACTTAAAGAAAGAAAAGTCCAACTGATTTCTTCGCTGCAGTTCCAAGTTTCTTTAAATGCTTAATTCTTTGTATTCATTAGTGTCTTTGCAGCTCAGGATAATTCTGTAATTGTGGTACCCTTGGAATGAAAGTATTATTTAATGCCCCATCAACACCGGGACAAAGGACATAAGCCAACTCAGATGGCATATATAGGGTTACAAAAGATATACGAAGTATGTGCAACCTAGTCAATACTTTAAAAGTCTAAGTGAGACGATGCAGATTAGCTTAAACAGTCTCAAACCTGTCCTTAGAAACTCCAGGTGGGCAACGATGAGAATGAAGCAGCAAAACTCTAAATGTCCTGTCTCCTTCAAGCGTAATAGGTGAATTTGCTCATTCTGCCATAGCTGCAGGAAGCAAAGTAGGTATCTCAGTACAGAAGACATTTGTGTAACTTGAAAGTTGCACCAGCATATAATGTGCTTTTCAGGTCATCTTGGAAATGTTGGCTTATGACCAACTACACCAGCACAATGCTTTGTTACGCTGCTCACACTGATATTCAGTCTCTTAATGCCAGCTCTCAGTAAAGGTTGTGCAGAATTTTTTTCGACCCATACTTGGCCTTGTGATGCAGCTTCGTAGATACAAATAGTTGCAAGGAAATGTCATTCTTTTTACTTATTTGTTTATCCTGCAAATTAACTTAGATTCTTGTCATCATAAAATTGGTCATTGAAATCTTTCTCAAAGTCTTAAAAGAGGAAAAAAAGAACAACTCTATTGTTTATCTGGAGATACTCTCAAAAAACTCTCTCCATAGGGCAACATGGAGTTACTGAAAAATATGGTAACTGAAAAGGATTTTGGAAGAGCATCACAGTCATTTCTTGTGCAAGTCACTGAAAACTGGCTTACTGGTTTTGACTGAGACAAGTTCTGTGTGTTAGCAGCTATGTTTGCTTTCTTCCTTGGACAGCACAAAGGGAGGACAATTAACAATCCCAATAGTTTCTGAAGGACTAATATTACTGAAGAAAGAATGAAAATTACATTTTGATAGTTTAATATATTAAAAAAAAAAATTGAAGTAAGAAAGTTAGATGCCGGGATTAGTCAAATCAATGTGAATTGAAATGGTAGAGATTATAAACCCTAAAAAGCAAAATTTTTATCCTAATTTTACCACATTGTTCATCATAGAAGGGCATATATATATAATTATCTATGCGTGGTGGAACCCCTGTAAAGTAATAACTTTTAATGAACTAGCCCTGTTAAAATAATACATTTCTGGGCACCAAACCAAATATGTACAGGAATACAGTGCAAACCTTCTGAATGATAAAGCAGGAAACTAAAAAGAAAATAAAGAAAACTAACAAAAAGAACATTCAGTAGGAAATTGAACTGATAAGCCTGCTTACATTAGTAGTTGTACATGTTTTCATGAAATCAAAATAAATTTTATAAAAGAGAATCCTTTAACATTACTATATGCAGAAGAAATATTATTTATTAAAAATAAAATATTTTCCCTAAGAAAGTTGCTTCTAATTTCATCTGTTGTGTTGATTTCAAGATAATTATACCAGGAATGTGTTTGTTGCTTTTAGAGTATTTGTTTCATGGTAGATACACGTTTTGCTTTATTAGGGCAGCACTGCACACTGTTTGATAGAGATCCAGTCTCTGATCAGCAAACCCTCTTCTACTTAAAAAGCCTGACCCTGTGCAGACCTTAGATCTGAATAGAGGTTCTCAAATAGTTTTAAGTACCCAACTCTTTTTGAAAATAAGAGGTGATACTACCTAAGATCCAGATCTTCAGAGATCCTTGGTTTTTTGAACTCCAGTGAGTGCTGAGGTCATAAAATCTCAGAAGGCAGCCAACATACTGATGCTTCAGACATAACCTGTCATTCTCACATGGCATTCAACTTCTCCCCTGAATTTGGGAGCCAAAGCTGGTGATGATATTTAGTCTGAGAACGATGGGACCAGGGCATATGAACGTTTGCTGAGTTTTACATAACTGAGTAATCAGGGAGGAACTGAACTTCCAAGGAACATGTCAAACATTCATTTTTCCTTCCCTCAGCATCAGATTACCAATGTAGAAGGTCTTCAGGAATACAATTAGCTTATTGAGGCTTTCATCAAGATGGTATCTTCCAGCATCTCCTGTTCTAACATCAGATCACTTTATTGCTGAAATGCATTTTCTTTTTAAAAGGGGTGGAAACTAGGACTCTAGGACCCAGCTGATAAGCAAGCTTCCTCTAAGTGGCAAAAAAAAAGCCTCAGAACTTAAGATTGCTCCAAAAAGTCAGGAAATCAATTAATTTGGAGAATTTATATCAAGGTGTGAGAAATAAAGAGCAGTCACAAATACTACAGGATAAAACAACATCATAATGAACAAATTTTCTAATTTATATTTTGAAGATTCATTATTTCTCCCTTTAATAACACTCCAGTAATGGTTTCATTTTTGTGCCTCATGTGTTCATAATTTCACTTCTCACATACTCTTCTATTTCAATAAATGTTTTACCCAGATATTGTTGAAAATATATCACTGGGAGGTTCTAGCAGATTATACAAGAAGAGTGAAAATTAGTGTTACAAGGATAATGGTCCATATCAAGTGAATTAGTTTATTTTACATCACTTTATGGTTCAATCCAAACTCAGGACTACCTCTGTCTCCTGATGCTAACTGTGATGCAGCCTTCTGCCATGGTGACTTGTTCCAAAGTCACCTGAATTAAGAGGCAGGTGGCAGTGCTTTGGATCTACATTTCTGCAAGTGAAATGTGGCAGATTAAGCAATTCTGAGCTGCTAACCTCAGCCTCTTCTAGCATTTTTAGAGCTCTGGTGACTCGTTGCCATTCTCCTGAGGTCACAGAGAAAGGACAGACGGTTTTAATTATGATCACAAAAAAAGTCTATCAGGTGTAGGGAGATAACAGCCCAGCCCAGAATTTTTACGAGACCTTGGAGAAGTTGCTTTGCCAGAATTTGAAACTCTGGAAACTGACTTATTTTAGCTTGGGACAAAATTTCCTGAGTATCCTCTGATTTTTTTTTGCCAGGAGAATCAGAAAATAACATTACTAATATATGACCTTTGCTTAGAAATGCATGAAAGAGAAAAAGTACAGATAACAATAGCTGAAAAATAGAACACATTTCTAAGAAGTAATTATCAATTGTTTTGAATGTTATTTTAAAGCCCTTCCTCATGACACTTGCTTGAAGTCCTACCATGTTAGGTTGAAGTCAGTGAAATTTTACTGTACCAGAAGGACTGGGTCCTTGATAACATTATAATGGCTGTAAAGGATTTGTAGAGTAACACAGCATTTAGTTATTTGAAGATTTTTTAAAAATTAGTGTTTGAGGGAAGACGGAGAGGTGAGAGGGCAAATGTTTCCTGGTATCCTGTTGAGTGATCAAGACTTTTTTTTTTAAAAATAGGTTTGATAAAATTATTTTGATTACTTTCCCAATGGAAATACTAATAATGAAAACATGACTCATTCCAAAATAAGAATAGGATTATACCTATTCTGGTCCTGAATGTCTTAACTTTTGTTGATTTCCACTAGAACTAGCACCTTCTAGGTATTTTATAAATACACTTAATCTGCAAAGCGTTAAAATAACTCACAGTCTAGCTACTTTTAACTTCATAAGAATAAACTTTATGAAGAACACCAAATAGGCAAAAATATTAACACTTCTACCTTCTGAATTTACAGTGTTATGGTACTGACTTTAGTTTCTCGTTTATCTGTAAGAACTACTTTAATGGTATTTGGACAATATATTGTAACAATTTATAATTCTAAAAACACAGTGGAAGCAGAAGAAACCTGTAACGAAGGGATACCAGAAGCAGAGGGTTCAGTTCATAAAAGTTCTTTAATTTGTTAATTTTCATCCAGAGTAAACATGGTGGGCACGGGGCGGGGGAAGTTCACAGAAGGCACCACACTGAATCCCGTGTATCAACGAAATACTTTACTTTAAGGAAGTCATTACTCTATCAGGCAACATGATGTACGGCTCCCTACCTATTGTTTTTCATGAATGAGCACTGCTGCCTGTGGGAGTGTGCTGGGGCTCCATTTGACTTCAGGGAGAGTAGGGTTAGACTCTAACGTAACTGAATTCCCACCGGCATCGCGGATGCACTACCCTTTTAAGGACCAGAATTTTTTTTTTCTCTGCAGAGAGAAATAACTTAGAAGCAGTGAATTATTAGCAATCATTGACCATTCAGAGTAATAACCAGTTTATTAAGGGAGCTATTTACAAAGGTACTGCAATTATAGCTGCCTTCTAAGAAAGTATATACAGACTGATTTCTTAGTGCCTCCAAATTATTTTCTCTTGCAACCTGTATTTCTTTTACAGACACATAGGATAAATCCTATGCAAACATAACAGCATGTGGCTTTTCCCTCCCTGCAAAGACATTCAAGAAGGAAAAGGGAGAGAAATAACTAAAGACTGAAAATAGCTACAACAATGCTGCCTCTTGGACAAAAAATCTAGGAAAACTAGAGTTAAGAATTCTTCCAAATTCAGAAGTTATTACTCAGAGCAAAGCTCTTGTACTTACAACAACTTGTAACTTAGAATACTGGCTCAGCAAGTGCTTTTTGGAAACACAGTGCTGGTTGTCTTCTCCCACGCAGCTGAAGTAGCACTGTGAAGATGCAGCAGCAAATTTCAGGTGGGGCAGATGATTCCATAGCTCTTTGGAGGACTTGGGTAATCAGTGAGTCAGCTGGCTTTACAATTTGATTTTGCCTCCCACATGGAAAGTTGCCATCATAAAGCTCAAGATGGACTCTATTCAGCATACAAAACTCTCTCTGTAACTTTGTAAATTCACAACTTGTCAGTGCATTTCTCCCCATACAAGGAGTCATTTAAGAATTTTTTCACAATTTAAATAAATCTTTACTAAATGGTCAAAATTCCACACGGTGGTGAACACCAGCAGTGTTCATTGAAATCAAACCATACCAAACAGTACTAAGCCCATAGGTAGTCCTGCAGAATTCAACTTCTCCACCCAGTACAAAACTGGTATTACTCTGAAATCCACATTAGTTCACTGTTCTCTCCTAAAGGCATAGAAGTGGGAGTTAAGTAGCTCTCTGTGTAATTTCTTACATCCATCGTACATATTATCTCTCTAAGCAAGCAGGAGTATAGTGTCTTCTGAGGACAAGAGACCAGTGACCAAATTGCTATTGAATCAGTTGAACTATAAGCACAATGAAGCCCAGAGCTGTAGCCATTTGGCAAAGAGCCTTATGATCTGTTGTACTATGGCATGGATTTCCTGCAGAGATTTGGCTTCATCGTGAATGCCAGTGGCCACTGCCATCACTGTGTGATTGAGGTGGGGATGGAGTAACAATATGGGAGTAGCATTGGGAAATCCAGATTTTCCCCCCCTCTTTTTTCAACTTTTTTTTTCCACTTCCATGTGCTTTTTATTCTGATTTTGAGGACAGAAATAATCATGCACTTACCCTGTAATAATGTAGTAATCTGTCATATAAATACCCTGCCATTATATGGTAATTATGGTTTCATTAAATGATCAACAGCTACCATGTTAGCCAAGAATAATTACACATTTGTGCCCTGTATCTTAAAGTGTTCTCAGCTCCTTTTTTTTTTTTTTCATTGAAAAGGGGGAAAAAATGTTCCCTTGTGAATAAGACCACAATTTGGCCCAATGTATGCATTTATTCAGTATGACTTGGAATGCCACAATCTCCTATTTTGACTTTATTCCACAGCATACCAAGGTCTCATTTAAAGGAACTTCACCACAGCTATTATGGCTGCACATTTTCAAAGTTTCCTGAAAAAGGGGCCATTCCACATTACTGCTTTTTTTCCTTTCAACTTCCAGCGCCAGTTCATTACTTTCCAGAAATTTAATAACGCACTAGTGTGTGGACTACAGCTCTCTGTCTGTGCAATCTGGTTTAACATTTGACACTGGCCCAATCTGGTAACTTGAAAATTTCTGTGATTGTCCTCAGCTCTAAATATCTTCTTGTGGTTAGTAAAGAGAGACATTCTCTGCTTGTTAAATCTTTTATTTAAGTTGAAATTGGAGATATTAGACATAAGGAGCATGTATAATATTCATAGAAGCAGCATCAAATTGTACTGAATAGACCAGTGTATGTAGATCTGCTGAATTTTACTATGTAGACATAGTAAAAAAATTAACATTTTAGCTGTACATTTTCCTACTTGTGACCTTTTAGCACAAATGCATGATTATTTGCTACATACAGCTTTTGACCATTCATAGAAACAATGATTGTCAATAGCTCCAATATTCTGGATAAATACATGATGTGTGAATTTAGGGTGCAGTTTGGGTGCCTTATCATGGCCTTGTAGGCCCCTGCATCATCCTCGGGTACCTACGTCACTGACATGGAGCTGGCAGGTCCTGTGGGAAACCAGTGCGCTCCTGGAGTGGCAACTACAGCCCAGGTAGGATATCTTTGGGTAGCAAAAGTGACACTGGCCACCTACGTTTGGGCACTGAGTTGTGCTCTGAGTGTCTCATCACGGTTAATTCATCTTCCTCCTGGACAAGCAAGTGGCAGAGTCAAGAAGCTTAAGCTAAAATTCATGTCATAGCTCAATTTCGCTTAACTGGACCAAGATTTCTTTTCAGAGACATATGCATAAACACTGGATGGAGAAGAGGGTAGGAAGGAAGGAAAGGGGAGCACAGGAGGGAGTAAGGGAGGGAGGGAAGAAGTACAGTTTCACAGCTTCTCCTTTAAATTTCTCCCATGATATGCATAGCTTTAGACCATTAATTCCTGCATTACTCTCCTACCACCAACCCATTTTTCTTCTGCCAACCTTTCTTTTGCAGGCACTTTACACTTTTGGATACACTCTTCCTCATCAACCTCCCTTTTTCCTGCTCTTACTGATTACCTCTGTTGTAGCTGTTTTCACCTATTTGTCAGCATTTTTCCTTAATTCTTCCTGTATAATTTAAATTGTCAGTTCCAGAATTTCAGAGAACCTTCTGTTTCCAACATATTCATAGGCTCTGATTCAGCATGATAACTTGAGTCCGTGCATAACTTGACACATTCATTAAAAATACACATAAACTGAAATAATTGAACATGTGCTTCACAGAACATTTTCCAAAGCATTCCACTTCACTAAAAAGTAAAAAGGGCAAGGTTATTACAACACATACTCTGTACTATTTCCTTGTGTTTTGAGTAGCTCTAGAAGAACCTCTTTTCCTTTTAGATAAACACATATGATGTTTACATTGAGCTAAATGCAAGTAAAATTTCAAACGCAATACAAACACGGTGGTTGAAGACCGTCTTCCTGTAATGTAGACTTTCACCCAATGGAAAATTGTTTCTTTCCACGATTTCCTCATCTTAAACTTTTATTTATTTCTTTTGCAAAGACAAAAAGACTCACGTTCTGTGATACAAGTAACTTATCCCAAATTAATAGGATAGCTTGGATTTTGAATGTTCAACACAGAATCTGGATGGGGTTGAGTAGTGAGGTCTAATCATAACATACTTTATCCAGTGACAGCACTTATCTTTTGATGGAGTGCCTAAAATCACCATAGTAATCTGTTCTTAGGGCATAACATAAACTGTTGTGTACCATGTTTTATTGATTTGTATTTGTTCCATGCCACCATTTCAAGAGAGATACAATAGACTCAGTAAGGAACAGGTATCCTAATTCAATCTTTCCAACCATACGGGTCCAACAATCTGTTGTTTGTACAAATGCCTGTGAGGTAGGTGCTTCTTGAAAAATAAACAATGGAAGTATTAAAAAGGGAAAAGCTGTGCAACACAATACAGCAGAGAGTACGCAGATGTAATCCTTAACCTTTGTAAATTATCATAGATGCCATAGGTTATGACACAAAATGAAGTCCTGCACATGTTGCTGAATAAATAAGGAGGATCAGAAAACACAGAAAATTTCTAGATCTTATAGAGATATTTATCTTCTGCTCTTCTATTCCACTCAATCATAAGCCTTATTTATAGACACTTTCAGGGCATCTAAAAAATATTTTCCAAGTGGAATTTATTCCCAATCTCTGTTGTTACTGTGCATATATAAAGAAAAGAAAAACCTCTGCAACAAGCACAAAAATGCAATCAAGGAATTCAAAGTGAGATTTGTACTCCCCCTCCCCAATTACCACTCAAGAGAGAAAAACCTGACTGTTGAGAGGAGAAAAGCAGCTCTATCATGTTTTATTTATATATTTATTTATTTTTAAAAAGCTTTGCTAAGAAAGAGAATAATTTAATACCAGGAAACATACAAAAGAAAGATGACCATTGATACTATATGCAAGTAGAGCATACTCGGGTAACTTGACCTATATTTTAAAATATATATATTTATTCTGTCAGTGGTTGCCGGCACAAAGGCTCTGGTCTTGCAGCTGGAGACCTTGTTGAAGCCCCAGGCCCATGTGGAACCCTCCTAGCAACAGGGTTTGCAAGATGTGCTCTGGGGTGGGAGACAAAGTCACTAACAGAGCAGTAATAACTCTATGGTTTGCTTAATTGAACTTTCTGGATCCTTATACACTGACTGATTAAAAATAGCTGCATATAGCAGCTGCACAAAGCTGGCGTCTTTTATCTTTATGTATCGGTCTTTTTTTTCATTTATGACTTGCACATTTTAAAAGTGAACATGTTATTAAGGATTTTATTGATGCAAGGGAAACATCTTCTAGTGATATAAAAGAAGTGAGGTTAAAACATAAGAGTGAGGTGAACAATGATACAAGCTTTGAACTTGAAAATATTTTGTGTTGTAGCTGAATGCCTTGGCAACAAGCCATACGATATGTGTACAACCCACATGGGCAGTTCAAAATGCAAATGATAAAGACATAAGGACACTTTCAAACACATTTAGTCTGTCACATAATTTGTTGTTTAAGTATATATTACAGGAAAAAAAAATGCATTTAAACAATACTAAAGGAAAAAATCATGTCAGGTAATAAAACTGTTTGTTAAAGGTGAAAATAAAACTCTTCACACTTAACATTACCTTTTAGACCTGTGCCAAACCATTGTTTTGGTTTTACTTTTTTTTTTTTCTTTTTTTTTTGCAGTGTTTTTGAGAGGTTTTGTCATCTTTTGAAAGAGTCCTCCCTTTCAAAATCAGAAAACCTGTTAGTGAATAATATCTCAAAAGAAAAAGAATTTGAAGTGCACATGAAAGGCACTTGAAGTGTGATTACTTTACAGCCTTATAGATCATGTCAGGTGAAACCAGGCAGTGTTTAACAAGGTAAGCAGACGAACCCTTGAGGGTGGCCCTCCATGGCCCCTGCCAGCCCAGAGAACTGGAATCTTCTTCGTAAGTTTCTGGCTTGCAGGTTATCTAATTGTTGTGTTTTTTCTTTTGAACTTCCTCAGGTAATTGTTTATTAGAAACAATGGATTGTGTCATTCTGATTTCCACTTTGGACAAATACCTTGTTCTTTTTTCCTCTGACTAGACACATTCAAAGGAAACTCATGTGAGAATACCAATGACATTTTAGGTACCTGCCTTTATGTATACTGTAATTACTTTCGTGGGAGACCCTCACTCAGACTAATGGATGTTTGATATTTTAACTTCTGCCATTTTCATTACAAGACAATAGAAAATCCATCAGCTCATTAGCAGTCTGAGTAACAACATCTCACATACAAGACTTTTCTGAGTGTACTAAGTCTGAAAAACAGTCAACAAGATAGTGTAGAAAATTATTTTACTTTATGAAGCATCAATATGCATTTTTCTTCTCTACAGTAAGAAATCTGGGATATTACTACTACCACTACTGCTGCTACTACTACTACTACTACTACCCTCTTTATCATTAAAGAGTAAGACTTGCTGTTCTGGGACAGTATGCATACCCATTTGGTTTGGTAGAAAAAAGTGGATGCTGGGGGAACAGTATCAGAGACATCACAGAGAGTAATACTTTTCCTGGTATCCACTCCCAGCAGTCAATGTTTTTCTCAAAGTCCCACTGTCTTACTGAAGTTGGTTATCCTAACTCTCAGGACCTGTTTCTTGGAAGGTGCAAAAGGGTCCCATTCTATGTATAGGACAGTTAGAGTTTATTGCAGTATAAATAATGTTCTAGTCAGCAGCTAGAACCAATGATTTTCATAATGAACTTCTAGATGCCACTGTCATTAGATCATGAAAAGAATTTGTAAAATATCTGGGAGATCTGAAAATCCAGAGTTAAGCTCCAATTTGAAAGCAGCTGTTCCTTGCTCTGCATGATGACTCCTACGGAGCAGACTTTATCTCGAAAAATATAGTAAAAATGGGGGCAAAAAAATAACCCAAGTCCCAAACTAAGGAAATTTAACTTTCCTTTCTAATATTTCTAACACCCTGGATATAGCAAAGAAAGCAAACCTAAACCTGGTGTTTGTGTCCCTGCTAAGATACGCTGTAAAATAGTTTGTATACTGTGAGACTTATTGATGGGTTCTTCCTGGTGTCACATTTGACTAGGTAAAATGGTGGAAGATGCCAAGAATGAACTCAGTCATAGTGGAGATATTGATAGATTAGATCACAAATTCTGGACTTTCATTCATGCAAACATGACATCTAAGCAAAGTCATTATTTTTCCTTTAACAAGTTACAAAAAGTTTGTTTAGTTTCAAATCAGCCTGGCCCTTTCTTGCTATAGAGTGGATTTTTCAAAGGTTACTGGGGACTTAGGCTCTTGACTCTTGTTTCCCAAAGTTACTTCAGCATTTAAAAGCCGCTGAAGGAAAATCAGTGGGACTGAAACATCACTTCTGAGCGAGAGACCAACACCTGTATTATTTGCATATTTATGAACATTGCAGTGGATTTAGTGTTAAACCCTTACTTTTACATATATGAGTCCAGATAAAACTGCCAACTGCTTTCTTTTTTCTTTCATTTCTTTGAATGGCAATGACCAGATTTTAGATGCAGTGGGCTGATGCTTAAGATGAAGAGGTCTCAGATAATCTTTTTTCCACAAAATTCCTGGGTAAGCCTGGAGAAACTGTTTACTCCCTCTCTCTCCACTGTAGTTGTTTGCTTTTTTTTTAATGGAACTGATGATGTTAAATTTCACCTTCACATAGGGATGAGTCTGTATGGAGTGGTCATATACTGTGGGGAGTCATACTATAGAAAACTCTATAAATACATTTTACTTTAATTACGTCCCTGAGTGCAAGTGTAGTCTTCCCTGCCTTGTGTACTCAGTATTGTCTGTGCCATAAGTGGAAGCAGTTGAGCAAGAATTCATTTCATGAATGATTTAGAAACAGGTAGTTGGATCCCTAGCTGTCTTGAATGGCAAACAGTAAATGGCCTAAT
Organism: Ardeotis arabs; assembly: GCA_011801015.1. Classification (NCBI taxonomy): domain Eukaryota; kingdom Metazoa; phylum Chordata; class Aves; order Otidiformes; family Otididae; genus Ardeotis; species Ardeotis arabs. Next base: position 24,631 of record JAAGAY010129051.1, read on the forward strand.
GTGATGCAACAAAGTAAATTAATTCCTTTCATGTGTATTGTCTGCATCTAGCCTTTCTTTTCTCCTCTTAAAAGAAAACAGGTCTAATACCCCCAATGTAAAACAAAACCATATGTCATAGTTAATTAAGTAATTGCTCTAAATTGTCATAACTAACAGATGCATGCCTAGATATGTTCACATTGTGAATCCACAGAAAAGGGCGTAAGAAATTAAGGAGTTTCAAATGGAAGAGAGATCACTAGATGAATTACTTTACCTAAATACTGTAATTGGCCTCTCTTACAAGAATAGGTACTTTAAAATTCCAGAGATAATAAATTAAAAACTTCATTAATTTAGGTCTTTACCCTTGAAGGAAACATCTCTTTACATACATACAATTGTTTTTTCCTTCCCTCCTCTCCTTCCTGCTCTCTTCTTTTTGGCTGTAGACACACAAAGCGGTATCACTGTGATCCAGGATTTATTTGAAGATATTTCATCTGGAATGGAGTCAAGCAGAGCAGTGGCAGGGGAGCTTTTACAGATTATGACCTGTAATCTGGTTAATGCTCTGAAACACAAAGATCCAAATGTTGAGTAATTTTGGACAAGATCACAGCCTATGTGGCTACATGCCCTTCTGACAAGATATCCTGGAGGCCAAGATGAAACCAGCTATCTTAAAAGTCCAATATGAGATGAAATGCTGTTTATATAACTACTGACAATTAAGTGTAATGTTTTCAACAAGAGCAACATCAACTTTTAATCACAAGACCATCTCTTTATTCTCTGTCACCTTGCATGATGTTTCTCCTGGCAGTAAAAGGCTGCACAAGACTTACTGCAATATAATTTCATGCAGTACTACTAAAGACAGTAGGGCAGTAGCCATTAAAATCCAAAGCTTTTAATATCTCTTTTAGAGTTCATCAGACAGCAAACTGGTTCACACAACCTGGCTCAGGTCCTCAGCTCTTTAAATTTCACGTCCTCATGAAAAGCTGATTACGTAGACACGAGGTACATTTAACATCTCATGTTTGAGGAGCCAGGACATCGGCTGAAAAAGCTCTGTGATTAGACCAGAAGTTTGCCTTTGCTGTCAGATGAAACACCAGCAAGATTGTTATGGTTTGTAAGTAACTCCTGAATACACAGACCATGCTGAAGAAAGCTGTTCTGGGACGGGTGTGTATTTTATACACTGCAGACAGTCACTTTGAAGGAACTTCTGGCATGGCTGTTTGAGAACAGGTAGCAGAGCAGCAATGGCTGTAAGAGGTGATCTGTTGTGTTGGGTTTATGTAGCGGGAGGGTTAGGAGCGGGGGCTACAGTGGCGGCTTCTCTGAGAAGCTGCTGGAAGCTTCCCCTTTGTCTGGTGGACTTGGCTAGGTCTAGGGCAGACCCACTGCTGGCCAGGGCCAAGCCAATTTGCAACACTGGTAATATCTCTGTGATAATGTATTTAAGAAGGGGAAAATAAAACAGAAGTGTGGGCAGAGAGCAGTAGGCACGGGCCTTGTGGGCCTCGCCCTCTGGCCTCCCACCAGGCAGCTGTCTGGGCCTGGCCTGGCCCAGTGCAGATGAGAGAAAAGAGGAGAGGAGAGAAGAGAAAAGAAGGGAAGAGAGGATATGTGAGAGAATATGAAAGCTGTCTGCCTGGGTCTGATTGTGAGGAATTGCTTGTGAGAGGAGCAGCTGTGGACGCCAAGGACAGTGAAGAAGGAGGGAGAGGAGTAAAGTCACTCCTGCCAAGCCACTGGCCATCCTGCCAAGCCACTGGCCATCATATTTGAGAAATCGTGGTGGTCAGGTGAGGTCCCCGATGACTGGAAGAGTGGGAACATAACCCCCATTTTTAAAAAAGGGAACAAGGAAGACCCGGGCAACTACAGGCCGGTCAGCCTCACCTCTGTGCCTGGCAAGGTGATGGAGCAGATTCTCCTGGAAACCATGCTAAGGCACATGGAGAGCAAGGAGGTGGTTGGTGACAGCCAACACGGCTTCACCAAGGGCAGATCGTGCCTGACCAATTTGGTGGCCTTCTATGACGGGGTGACAGCATCGGTGGACAAGGGACGAGCAAGGGATGTCATCTACCTGGACTTGTGCAAAGCTTTTGACACTGTCCCGCACGACATCCTTCTCTCTAAACTGGAGAGGCATGGCTTTGATGGATGGACCACTCGGTGGATAAGGAGTTGGCTGGATGGCCGCACTCAGAGAGAGATGGTGAACGGCTCGATGTCCAAGTGGAGACCGGTCACGAGTGGCATTCCTCAGGGGTCCGTGTTGGGCCCGGCCCTGTTCAACATCTTTGTTGGTGACATGGACAGTGGGATAGAGTGCACCCTCAGCAAGTTTGCCGATGACACCAAGCTGTGTGGTG